>JAAEAF010002007.1:0-161892 GCA_011037195.1 Triatoma infestans
TATATTGTAATGTGGTAGATCTTGTGGAGAAATGATGAAAAATTACAAATTATGATTTTGTAATTATAAGTAAAATATATTAGTTCAAATGTATTTAATATTGATTTATTATTACTTAGTACAATTTCAAGATTGGGTTTTTACGAAGGTTGGGTGAAACAATGAGGGACATTTAGAAAGGTAGAATACCTTTACTTACAATAAAAGGAAATTTCCCTCTTCTCACTTTCCCCGGGGTGGAGGTACAATATATAAGGTGGACCCTATTAGGGAAGAGTTCAGTTCAAAATTTTTACCGTAAAAGGAGTGAATTCTGTGGTTAGAAAAAGCCATGTTACAGCAGTGAGTGGTGGAAGTGCCCCAAGAAACCCAACCTTCTTCAAGTCAGTAAATATGTAAAATATGTAAGTTTATAAATTTCTCCTAAATGACAAGACATATCTCAATATTGTATTTATTAATTTTTGACATATATTGGTTATTTTAATTAAACATTTTGAATCTATATACTTAGTTGTTTTTTCATCCTCTCCAACTTCCATATAAACACAGACCTCACGAGATCCCTTTAGAGAAGAGTTAAATTAAAAATTTTGATTATTTACTATTCTGAATTTCATTTTTATACCCCCCCTAAAACACATAAAATTACAATAGATTCTTTTTTTTTTTTTTGTTCCTACATATATTTTCATAATCAGAAATTCATAATCGGATTTTCATAATCAATTGATGAGAAAATTACTTACATTACGGCGGCACTTCTCTGTTTGCAAGCTCCTACATTCACATTATGCACTGCATTGTTTTTCGGATGCAATCATACACCCTGATCATATATATATATATAAAATTGAATCACTCGAACTAAATGATCATCCATCTTTATTTTAAGTTCTTGTGCACTCCTAACCAAAATAACGCTACTCTGAGCCTAGTGCCAACTAGTATTGGCTAGACTAGCAACGCGGAAGTGCCGGGTTCGATTCAGCATGCTGCCCTTAGATTTTCTCTTCCTAAGAGCCTCTACAGCTCACTGTCCGGTATGGGCAGTGTCGTCTGCAGCTAAGCAACACCGCCCGAAGGCCCGGCAGTGCACTGAGAAGGCTGCGTGGGCACAATGATCTGCCAGGCCCTCAATGCAATAATCCCTTACAACAATCTAATCTAATCTAAGTATTCTGACAATCTGAAGTAGGCTAGCTATTATTTTTGCTAATGTCGTTTTAGATCAGTTATTTATCGGTTTCATAGTCACTTGGAATCTTTTGAATATTTAATCTTTTTTATTGATTTTATTAAGAGAGAAATTAGTAACAATGTCACAGTATTGCTTGCATTTGGTGCTGTTTCATTGATGTTTCATTATAGCAGCAGTCAGTGTGTTTAAAGCACTTTATGTAATTCTGGGTGTTTAATTTCTCATTGCTCACAGACAATGCCTGCTATTACAGATGTCTCGGTGATGGGAACCACTTGTAATATAAATAATTTTTATCTCAGAGTAATGGCGAGGCAAACTAAGTTTGGAAAAATACCTTATTTAAATAAAATGAAAATTTTAAGCCATAAATCAAAAAAGAAGATATCTTAAAAGTATTAAGAGAAAAATAAGTAGTAACAAGGCGTTATCGAGCCAGTGGGAGAATCCTTCTTAAAAGAAAACTAGAACGCTAATATTTACGGACATCAACTCTGAGAATTTATTATTTCCATGGGAATTCGCCAAGTCTGTAGAGACTAAGGTCAACTATTATATATTTTCATTAAAGTTATGGACATGTAAAGAGTGAAAGTAAGCATGACAATTATTTCACTTCGAATAATTGAATTTATTAACAAAACTGGTGTCAGCCGATGATTTTTAACATATTCGCAGATAATAGAAGGTATAACTTTAAATACTAACATACATATCTAACTTTAAATATTACTTTTGAGTCAACAACATAGAGACCCGCACAGACTCAGCTGAAAGGCAAGCACGGTAGCAATTAGAATTTGAGATCTTATCTAATTTTCCTCATTGGATTTTCAATTTTCACTAGAATTATATTTGCGAGCATTGATAAGTAAGTCACACGTTCGTTGACTTTAATGGCACGCACATTATCTATAAAAAAAAACCTGCAGGGCGGGTCGGTTGCATGCAGTTACTTGGAGAGTACGACCCCATGGGTTACCACAGCTCATTATTCCATGGATTTCGTCAAAACACTACAAAATACACTTAAACTACATACACTCTCCTCTTTAAAGATAAGGACAAACACAGGACACAAACTAGGTCTCCGTCCCTAGTTAACTGGCCTAAGCCAAGGGAGAAGGAAGAGATAAGCTTAGTGGTAGCGCGCTGGACTAGAAACGCGGAGGTGCCGGGTTCGAATCCAGCATGCTGCCCTTAGATTTTCTCTTCCTAGATGCCTCTACAACTCACTGTCCGGTGATGGGCAATGTTCTCGGGAGCTAACACTGCTTGGAGGGTACAATAGATCCTTCAGGTCGCAGTGACAGTGCAATAATTCCCTACAACAATCTATAATCTATAAAAAAGGAATATATATATATATATATATAATCATATGTTATACCTTAGGTTATGGGCAGCCAAAACAAAACAAAAAACTGACATTTCTGGAAGGGTATATAAAATAAATTTATTGGGCATCACTTGTGTATTCGAAGTTTAAGGAAAATCATTTTTACTCTTTTTGGAACTAACAAATCGCGAACAATGAGCAAAAACCCACTTAGGAAAGTATGGAAAATGCACTAAAATCGTTTTTTCTTTATCGCATTTTAACAGAAATCTTCCTGTCGGAAACTCATCGAGTTCTAAAGCATTAAAAAATTTAATCTTTGAGATAGTTTGCTTGCACACATATACACACACATTCATATAAACCTTACGATTTTTTTTTTTTTTGCCTTAGGGGAGGAGATCATCTCAAAACATGTTATATGGTGATAAGTCAATATCAATAATTCGCAATAATCGCAATGCCTTCCTTTTATATCTATTAGCCAATGTTAATACTGAGCTTATGTAATTTTGATAATTAAATAAAGCCGATGTACAGAGGAAATGGGTTAATGAAGAATCTTTGGATGTATTTTCTGTGATTGAACGGTGCAACGAAGTAATGGATAGGAAGTGATTAGAAGTAATTGTAAACGACAGAATTGACACAACTTACAGCATCACAGATCTAAACAATCTTCTTCATTAATGGCAACATTTTAACTTAGTGAGTAATCAACTTCCGTCACATGCTCAGGGAATTGAAACATCTTTCTTGATGGTACAAATACAACACACGCAACATTCACTTTCACTCTCTCTCGCACAATACACACTCACACAAACACACGCACACATATTTTAGATTCTAAAGTTATTCACTATATAAGTTCTACACCCTTACAAAATGGTCTAATCAGACAAATTTCTCTTTTATACATCAAAGTCTATTACTCAGATCAAATTTAGAAATTAACATTTTGTATAGCATTGAGTTTTGTAGTATTTTATAATACCATTTCTACTAATTTTATAGTTAATATATGAAATTCATTCAATAAATAACGAGACAAATCACTGTAGTTCAGAAACGGTTTTGTTTAATCAATACAATAGTTTCAGTGCGCCATCCTTGTACTTAGTTTCTCATCAGCTGTTCGAGAGTATTTGGTAAGCATAACCTCAAATGTATTCAGTTAACAAAGGCGAGTCCGCTCGAGCATATTGTACCTCGGAAGAAAAACGTTTAGTGATTTTAGATTTTTTTAGTTGCAGATGGTATTAAAGGTAGTAAAATCCACGAAGGAATGTTGAAAGTGTACGGGAATAATTGTTTGAACCGTTCGAACGTTTACAAATGGGTAGAACAGTTTAAAAGTGGTCGTATATATATATATATATATTTATAGAGAGAGAGTGAGTGAGTTTAATATATTATCCCCAAAATTCGAATGATAATGATTTAGAGCTGACGATTATTTCCCCTTAAATACTTGGACGCTTAAACTATCCGAGTGGTTTTGCATACACAGGCAGCCACATACATAAAAAATATATTTAAAAATAACATTAAACATATAGATAAACAAACTCAAAATATGTAGCAAAAAAAAATAAAACTGCTAACATTCAAAATAAGTTTAATTATTGATTTGAGTGCAAATTTAAAGAAAACGCGGTTTGTCCTTGAATTCCCTATAATGGAAATTCAGTTGAATAACACTACTAATTTATAAATGATAAATTTTTTGTGGAAAATTTTTAGTGAGATTAGAACGATTTATTCTTAAATGATCCTTGAAAAACTGGCCTGCGATTGCTCCTAGAATATTTTACACACGTTTCGTATTAAATGGCTTAGTCCCCTACCAACAATTTCCCATTGTTCAGTAGATCGATTTCCAAGACACCGTCACTTCCAACCATACATAGCCTTTTTCATTTTTATCTAGTCAACTTTTATGGTATTCTCGCAACGTGAAATCTTTTACCCTTCTTTTATAAATTAGGGAACAAACGACTTCACCCTAGGAACAGCTCCAAGATTCTAAATTTTACTTTCGATTAGAAAAATACGCATTTCAACTAATAATCTGAATATTCTAACCTTAATTTCATGCTATATAGAAAATGAACTGGAGAATTAAAAAAACCTTTCATTTTTCGGAAAGATGAGATAAATAGAAAAGGAGACAAAACTCTTAGCAGTTCATGCCATATCAGATAAAGATGGCACCTTAACAAATATTTGTTCCTTGTAACTCTGTTGATGATAGGGGATGATAATAGATCGCTTGAAGATTCAGAAAGAAAGTGGTTTGAAACCTAGGTTACTGCGGCCTAAAAGAATGTTATTATTAATGTAGTATTTGTTGTTAGTGAATTAAAGGTATTTATTTAAAGATGTGTATTAAAGGTAATTGTTTCCCTACATTGTGTAAATTACGAAATTTATTAATAAAATATATTTTTTTAAAGTGTATAATGCTTTTGCAAAACATACTGCCAATAAAGAACTGGACAAATAAAATATACTTTAATAAAGGTTACAATTTAACAAAGGAGAATCAATATTAATGAATTAATGTTTTAATTAAATTGAGCAATACAATTTTTGCTTCATTGAGAGTTAAATTTTCCAAATTACTTTTATATGTACCTCCATTCTGTACACATTCGCTGATCATACCGCCATTCTTGCTAAACTTAAAAATCCTGTAATAGCAACTCACAATCTACAGGTGAATTCATTCTAAAAATGGATCAACAAATGGGGAATCAAAATCAGTGCTGAAAAGAACAAAAACCATTTCCTTCACTCTCAGACGAATCACTTCTGCTCCAGTTTATTATGACAATGTCGCCTTACCCCCAGTACAAAAAGTTCGCTACTTAGCATTATACTTAGGCCGACGCCTCACCTGGAATCCATATACCATTACTTCAACGTTACAAAATGCTGACGCGATTACTTGACAAACGATCTAACCTAACACTTACTAACAAACTCCTAATCTACAAAGTCATACTTAAACCTATATGGGCTTACGGCTCAGAACTGTTGGGGTCCAACCAAACCATCTAATTATAATCGTATCCAAACACTTCAATCCAAAATCCTCCGCAAAATTGTTTCAGCTCCTTTCTTTGCTCCAATCATACAATCCATACAGACTTAAATATACCATATGTCCGTCAAGAAATCCTATTCCGTTACAACAAATTTCACAACAGTTTATCATCTCACATCCGTGAACTTACATCCTTAGCTAACCCTATAAATTCAACAAGAAGGCTAAAACGTTAGTGGCCTCGTGATCTACTTATTAAATAACTCGGAGTTTCACTACTGAGTGATTTCACCGCTCCTGTTTCCAGGAATTATTCACAATTAACAAATTTACTGTTAATCTTTATAACAGATGTAAATAACAATTTAAAAAAAAAATTAATATCTTTAAAAAGATGTTGGTAAGAAAGTATAAGAAAAAAATTATTGGTTTTATAATTTTTTTGTATCTTTTAATGGGAAAATTAATTTCATAAATTAACCAATAGAGTTAAAAAGAAAATCGTATTTACCGAACATCGGGAGTCACCCTAAAGTAATGCTTTAAAAAAATTCTTCAAGAAATTAGCAAACTGATCTTAACTTTTATATTTTAATTAATATCATCAAAAAATTGAAAAACTTCTTTCATAACGTGGTTATAAGGTTAAAAAATTTCCGTTATCAAAATTCTACAAATGGAGCACTATTTATTAATACTAATCACATTTGCAAAGTAATCAATATTGCAATCAAGCCGCTATAATTTATATTTATAGAACACGTTTTTCTATTTAGGTTACTCTATATGTACTCTCATTCAGTCGTAATAAATTCTAATCAACTTGCACTCATTCTACTATACAGTTGCAATTAGTGCCCAATAGAAACATGTTCACTTTGTGGCTGAGTAATGTCCTCTTTGTCCTTTTGTCCGTATTGTGATGACTTCCATCACATACTGTCCATATCCGAATGAAAATGAAAAATCCCTGAAATGGAATGAAATGAAAATTCAGGAAATAAACGTTACATGTGAAATTCATTCACACTTTCTGTTGAAACCCTAAATATACTCGTGGGGAGTGATAATTTCATTAGGGGAAAGAAATAAATGCACCAATAATTTTTGGACAATCATATATTTTGTGTACTATTGAACTTTCATTTTTATATTATATATTTTTTAATAAAATAAATACATTAATTTATATAGATATGTAAAAATATATCTTGCATAAAATATATGCCTTTACATTAACGAAAACATTATCAGAGCATTGGTTAAACAATTCCAATTTCAAGAAAAGAACCTATTAGAAATGTAACGGCAAGAGAGAGAGAACACAAGCCCGACCGAGAGAAAACGGACTCTCTCTGGTACTCTCTCACTTAAGCAGGCTAGAGAGGGGAGAACCTGTATATAAGCCAGTAAGAGATGTAGACAGACATCAATTTATCAGATTCAACCATATACATCGCATCGTGTCATATCTCTACTCCCATCTTTTATTCTATAAAAATCATTACAGTCCAGTGCAGTTTGTGTAAACTTATATTATAACAGTGTCTTCATATCTCGTCTAATTAATCATACTAATTTCTCTCCTCACCATCTCCATTATAGAAATAAAGAAATAATGTTTATCTTCAACAACGGGTATTTGTTTTGAACTAACAGAAAACAAAAACTACTCTGGAGCGTAAGCAACGCTCTAACTACTAACTTTTGTAAGTAGTTCAAAATTGAATTCGTTTTTCTTTTATTTCACCACGTGGATCAATTCTTATTTATGTTATTATAATAGTAAATTAACATTTGAAGTATTTCATTAACATAGTCAAAATAAATATATAATAATCATATTATTTAATTTATATTAACAATACAGTACTTTAATACATTTTACATCTTTGTCAATGTATTGTTTTATTTAATATTGATTAAATTATTATTTTTGCTCTATCTATAAATTGCAGATGTTAAAAGCATCATCTCTTTGTTCGCAGTTTATTTCGGCTGAGGATATGAAATTCCAAAAGTGTTCCGATTTACGCGAGCTTACCCTGTGTGTAAACTGATTTTGTTCTGTGCAAAACTGTGTTATCAACCCGTATCAAGACATACTAATATTAGACTAACTTCCAAAACCGGTCGATGACAACAAAATGAAGCAGACTATCGCGGAAAAAATCTCTGGTAAATGTTAATAAATAAATATTCAGTAAATAAAGAGTTTAATGAATTATTAGAGAAAAATTTAAGCAAATTTGCTTTCTTTTTTAGGAACTTATTAAATTAATAAATAGCAAACGCATATATTAAGCATAACGCCGAACGGATACGTTCCAATTTAGTAGTATTTGCTATAAAGAAAATCAATGATATTTATACTTTATTTCAAATTTGTTATTAAAGTATTAACTTGTGACTGTAATATCATATTATATTCGAACTATTTCGGTGCATGCTATAATTGAAAAGTTCTAATTATTATAATAATATAGCAAGTTAACTTACGAATGTTAAAATTCATTTCTTTAACGATTAATCATTCAAATTTAAATTAGATAAATAAAAAAGGTATCACTTGTCAGCCCAACCAAATAGATATTATTAAAGACCAATTTGAAGTGTGTAAATCAGAAAAAAAAAAAAATTACAACCAAATATTCACAAAACGACAACTTTCAATAAATTAATAATTAGGCGACAAAGTAGTTTCACAACAAAGAATAAGTTCTGACGTATGTGCATTCATACATTTTGTTTTATTTATCAAATGCATTTTACTTGTACCATGTGCCTTTTTGTTTTCATGTAACTGTGTACATTAGCGTGACTAATTTCATGAAACTAGTGTTTCATCATTTCAATTAATACAATACAGCAATTACGTTGTACATTGAAGACGAAACTTTTGGTGAGTACTTCAAAATTGAATTCGTTTTTCTTTAATTTCAGCACGTGGATCAATTCTTATTTATGCCATTATAATAGTAAATTAAAATTTGAAGTATTTCATTAACATGGTCAAAATAAATGTATAATAATAGTAATAATAATATTTAATTTATATAAACAATTCAGTACTTTAATACTTTTTATTATCTTTGTCAATGTATTGTTTATTTAATATTGATTGAATTATTATTTTTGTTGATTAAAATGGCATTTAGACTTTAATTTAATTCATTTTGTTTTTAAACATAAATAATGTTTATTATCCCTTTGTTATTTGTCCGAAAGATTGAAACACTTACACACCTACACACCTGATCGCTATGTTCTTTATTGTGTAAATTATCCGAATAACTTTTATAAATTGCCGCTAAACCCAAGATTAAATTGATAAATTAAATTAAAAGTAGATTTTTCTGTACGGGGTCAAAGTACATAATTTGTTATAGCATCAATTCTCATATTAAGACAGCATTGTACGTATTGTTAATTCCAACAATTTTGTCGTGATATTTATGGACGTAAATTGAAGTGCAGTTTAATATTTTCCTAAATAAATTAATCAATTATACAAATGTAAATATAAAACTTGATATTGTAGTGGACAGGTATGTTGGTGATCGTTGAAAGAAAGACACACTATTAGACACTTTGACTTGGAATTTATAGACTTCGCATTTAACTAACAAAAGAGTGGGTCATAAAAAATGGTAGAAATAGAGAATGAGATTTATTGATCGAGATTGAGATTTATTGGTCCAAGATATTTATTGATAATGGCTCGTCCTCTTGTTTTTTAAAAGATACCTTTGAACATTTCAATTTTTACATTCTTGTTGATTGTTCGCTTATTTATTTAGACTCCGTGGAAAGCTGGTTCAAAATTCTTGTGTTCTTAATTATTACTTAAGACTTCGATTTTGGCCCCTTTTATACAAAGTCCTCGCAGAGGTTGAGCTTGTTCCTTAAGCTGGTAGATAATTCGAATGCTGTATTCCAAAGAAAGTCAGATGAGCACCGCTTTTCACGTGCGGTACTGTGTGCGTTGGAAACAGAAAAATGAAATTGGTGACGCTGTTATGACGCATGGTGAAAATCACATTACAATAAAGAACACCAAATTTTTCTATAATTTTAGCAGCATAATTCGTATAAACAGTTGTATTAGTTTAATTTAGTATATATATATGGCACAATATTTTATGGAAATAGATTTAAATTTACTTACAAACATAAATTACGACTGGCAAATCGTCTATCTTGAAAGCTTACCTGCAACAATAAAATTGAAACAATTATCACTAGCCCAATTGTCAGAAATATATAAAGAAAAAAGAGAAATATTTATTTGCCCTGAAAAAGAGTAAAGTAATGCCCATTTTTTTTTCTGACAGGCATAATGTTCAACTACCAATTAGCTGCCGTGAATGGAGCGGAAGCACTTAGTTTACTCTTAATATTTCTCGAATAAATATAATTTAGAACTAACCACGATCTCGAATCAAAATCTTCCCAGTTTCAATCATTTGACCAAAATCATTTAATAATGTAAAATACTATACATATTTGCTTACTATTACTTAGTTTCTTACTTTCTTTTTTATATTACTTTCTTTTTTGTTAAAGTAAGTAACACTAGCGTGATCGTGTCTTGAGTTTTCACCGGAAATACTAACTTTGGGAACATCCAATTAAATCCGACAACTTTTTCAAATCTTCACTGGGAACGAAATAAAATATTTTTAGAAATCGTCCATTTTTCTCACATTTTGTGTGTGATTAAAGGAACAGTTTGTTGGTCGGATGTGTGATCCAGCTTAACTCAAAAACGAATGTCAAAAGAAGTAAACTTGTTGTTGCATTTCATAATAAATCATCAAGACAGAAAGTTTACGTCATACTTGGTTAACTAAAAATATAATTTAATGATTTTTTTTTTTAATTTTTAATTTTTAATACATGACTACGTATTTTCCATTTTTTAATAATACTACGTATATTACAGCTAAGGCTAGCCCTACAGGAGGAGTTTTACACCAGTTTTAGAGCAGTTAACCACGGAGTCAGCAACCTACTACTACCCTTCTCTTCACTCACTCTAAATCTCTCGCTATCTAATTTATTTTATAAGTGTAAAGTCCTAGCAGTTTGTTTTACTTCTTCATTAGGCAGTGTATAGCATTTTCACCAGTTTATTCATCTCTTAAACCCAATTCTCCCCTTTCTCATACCTATTATAATATTCACGAGCGTAGTATTCACGATCACAAGTAGAGAAATATTCACGTATTTTATTATATTCATGACAGCAATTTGAGAAAAAAATAAATATCATTTGAATTGTTCCATTCTCATGTTTATTCCAAATATTGGTATAAAATCGATAAATTAATAAATTAAACTATTAGTATGAACATACTTCAGTAAATCCGTAATAAATCCTGTCGGAAAAAATTATCATTGTTGTATTAAATCTCGATAAAACATAAAAATGAAAATAAGATTTCAAGGGGAAAGATTAGCAGCTCAGTGATGTGTACTGGATTTGGAACGTGGAGGACGCAGGTTTGGATTCAGCAGTGCTGCCTCTTAGGTTTTCTCGTCCTAGCAGACTTTACAGCTTACTGCATGGTATTGGGTAGTGCAAGTCTGTAACGAGAGAACAAGGTCTGGAAGCAGTAGTGCCCTGAGAAGGCTTCCGGCGCCGATGACCATAAAACAAAAATTTTACTAATTTTTTATTCACTGAAGAAATAACTAATTTCCTGAATGTATATTAAAGGAGAAGCTTCATTTCTTCAGTTTCAAGAGATTGTGCTCGCTGCTAGAGTTAATTATTCAAAGATATGTAGTTCAGTGCCAATACTGCCTCATTTTTACTATAATTACTTCTTTATAAAACTTGAAACTTATTATGTTGAATTATTGCACTTATTGAAGCATAAAAACTTCAAAGATGTCAGTAACCAATTAAAAATAACAATCAGAGTGTAAAAGGAAATGTTATAATTGAGGGACACAGCATTGATCAAACTAACCGGTGGGAAAAAAAGAATGCTGACAACAAAGAACAACTCTAACGACAAAAGAACAAGAAAAACTTGAAAAAAAAAGAAGGAAAAACACAAGTTTACGTTGTGCTATTTCAATTTTAGATAGCGTATGTCTCCTCTAACTTAAAGCAACTTTGCCTGATAATTATTGAAAAGTGGCGAAGCCATACGAAAATATAATTTAGACTATTCGCTTGTTCCGCTTCCGAGAAGGGCGAAAAGAAATCTGTCAAAGCATTAAGGAGTTTTTACCATATTTACTACTGACGACATTTCAATATTTATTGCAGATAATTAAATATATTTTTTTTAATCGTAATAAAAAACCCGAAGTGGATACCGTTGTGCGCTACATGAGGTTCGAACCCAGAATACTTCTTCGATAGAGGTCCCCTCCTTCCAATATAATAATCTGTTATAATTGTTGAGTTAAAAAGCTTTAAAAGTGCTGCAAACCTTGTTGTATGAACAAAACTTCCAAGTGTGAAGTTTTACATCAGTAAAAAAAGTTATCTATTTGCAAGTTATGTGCCACTTTTACACACTCGTGTTCAAGTTACCTACACAATTTATAAAAGGATTTTTACGCCCACATTAAATGTTGATATTTTTTCTACCGTACCTAAAACTGGTTTAAAAAAATAAATAAAATATTAACGGTAATATCTAAGACAATGTTGTCTTCTAACTCTTTCTTTTCATTATATTGAAATGACCCTTAGAGCCAGAGCTGAGCAAAAATTCAAGTATTTCGAATAATGTTAATAATAATGTTTCTATATTTAGAGTGAACTTATACGTGCGTACTTGTAAATATATAATACAGAAATTAGTTATTTCAAAAGAGATTAAAGAGCCACTTTTACAACTCACAAGGGAGTGTGGCAACTAAGCGAGGATTGTAAAAACCGGGAAGAATAAAGGGTAACCTCTAGGAGAATGTTAATATTGCCCATTGAAATAGGTAAGGCTATTTTCAAAAACGTTGTAGTAGAAGATTAGGTTAAAATTAAGCAAAATTATATAGATTTTCTGATATTTAATTTATTGATAAATTGATTTTTTTTAAATATTAAAACCAATGTTTATTTTATAAACTATTACGTTACATTAATATTATTAAAATATTTTTGAAATTTCATCTAAAACAAAAAAAAATTTGTTTATTAAATTTTGGTAACACTGTTTTTTACTTTTAATCGCAAGAGATTTAAAAATAAAACATTAGCCACTGATTTTATAGAATAATTGTCACATTATTCCATTGTTATAGAGACTTTTTATTTATTTATTTATTTATTTATTTATTTAATTAAAATGTAAACAAATCCAGTCACAATATTTTGTCAATCAAAATATAATTGATTGTATCATCTGCCATTGCAAGCATTACAGCTTATCTATGTTTAGTCAAGTTAGAGGATGTACTTTGTGTGTAGAGTGTATGTGTGAGCGTATTTGTATGATATTGATGTGTAAAGTATGTGAGAGTGAGCACACAATTTGTTGTCACTTTAGTTGAAGATGATCAATGCTGCAAGCGCGCGATCAGGAGCTAATACTGTTAGCTAATGCTAGTTAATGAAGTAAAGGGAGTACGCTTTGGGTATAGCAAAGATGATTAGTTGTAATTGTGAGTGACAGCCAGCCGACAGAGTACAGACAATAGAATAACTCCCTACTACCAACACCAACCAAAGCTTCTCTTCCTCATCAGACAACGTTGCCGTTGTTCTCCTCCTCGACTGACGCAACTCCCACCGCTATACTCTCCCCTTCTAACTTTTAACAAATCAGTTTCACGCTTCGCTTACTTATTCGTCCGTCGAATGTTTCACCTTTGTGTATCTTATACTTTTTTTTTGGCTTTTCTAAATTAAGCAATGAATACCGTTTATATTTTATTATCACACAATGATACGAAAAAAAAAAGGTGTGAAAGAAGTTGAAAGTGATATAAATTTTGTTACTGAAATTTCCACCAAAAAAGTAATTGCAATTTCATTGAATAGACCTGCATTTCCTAAAAAGTTTTCAGAGATTTTTCACTAGCTACTATAATTTTTCTGTACAACGATTGTGTCAGATTTTTAAAACTGAGTTTTCCCCCAAAATATGTGCTTTGAGGTTCCCAATTTTATTTAACGGATAGTGTGAATCCGGTTTCGAATCGATTATTTGGAAGTACAACTTTCGAGAATAGGTTAGTAAGTATTTTAAACATTTCTCGTAAATGTTTCCATTAACATTCTGTAAGCTTGGGAATGTTAATTACACATTTTATAAATGTATCATCTTTATTTTGAAACATTTATCTGAGAATAATTACACTAGGAAAAGTATTTTATAGTTTTGCTGAGAACGTCCGAACGATTTTTATTAATTTGCACGCATAAAGGAGAAGGCTTAACGCTTTAGCGCTGGAGGGGGTAAGGTGCGTCTCTATTGGATATCTGGACATGCGGGAATAGAGGACAATGAGAGGGCGGATCAGTTGGCTAGGGAGGGATCATCATTACCATTTTGTGGTCGTGAACCAGCCCTTGCCGTCACTAAGAGGTTTCGCGATAAACAGATTAGACTTTGGGAGACGAGAGTCTTGGGGAAATACTGGAGGGACACGCAGGGGTGCCTCCAAGCTAAAAGATTTATAAAAGGAATTAAGCAGGGAGTTTCGGTTTACCTCCTGTTCCTCAGCCCTTGAAGACCTTGGTGGGGGTAATGACTGGACATACCTGGGTCCAGTCAAGTGTCTAGTCACTTGTTTAACATAAGGAGGACTTCTAGCCCCACTTGTTAGAATTGCAATGACGGAGTCAGGGAAACGGTGTATCACTATTTATGTCAGTGCCTCCGTTTCGCTGGTACTAGGTTTAGCGTATTTGGGAGGGCACCACTCTGCAGAATTGCTTGGGCGAGTTGGAGTTAAAGGATAGGCTGGGATATTGTAGACTAACCAGTAGGTACTGGGGGAGACTATTTAAGGGACGTTAGGGGGGGGGGGCATCGGGGGAACAAAAGCCTTAGGCTTAGGTCCCATACCGTCGGGCACCCGGTTTAATAATAATTAATTTGTACGCACACTACATAAGGCTATCACTTTTAATTGAAGTATTTTTCGGAGAACATTTTTTGAGACATTTTTTGAACGGTGACATTATGACGGTTTTGCCTAAAGGACCACATCAATACATTATGCACTAATTTAATATAAGAATGGTAGTTATCATAACGCTTAAGGCATAATAACCTGTAGCAGTTAAGTGCAAACCAATTATAGCTTTCCTTTAAACATGATACCATCTCAAGCCAGAAGTCAATTTATTTTAGGGTACTATGTTCAGATGTAATGCTAGGCTAGCATTTGGAGAATTATTTCAGATTATTTAAATAATATTTGATTTAAATGGTTATTTCATACGATTATTTCAAACAATGGTGTGAAAACTACTAGTTTATTTCTTTATTTGGAAGAATATGTAATGGACGAAAGAAATGAAAGAAAATAAGAATTTTTGAAAATAGTTCAGTGAAATAATCTTATGAATTTAGCTAGTTCAAATAGTGTATTTTAGTGAAGGGGAAAGAGCCAGGTACTATAATTTAGGTCAATGCAAACCAGGAGACAAAGGGCAAGAAACAGTTAAGGTAACACAATAAAACTCCCTCCAGGCATACAAGCATTATTTGAAAAGATTTGTACTAATAAGAGAAGTCATTCTTTCAGGACAGTCTGCATTCTGCTTTCAAAAAAGAACATTCTGAAACAGACACCGCACCAGAACACTTGTACCAGTAAACATCAGTGCCAGTTATAAGTTAAAGCATAAGAGTTTTGCACTTAATCTAGATAAATAATTGATTTATAAACATAATTACTGTGTTATTGAAAAGCATTTAAATTTCTTTAAAGATAATATATTTAATTTAATCTACCAGTGTTTTCTTAAATATTTCTTATATTTCTCTTCCATTTGAACATCATACACACAAGCCCTTTACTAAACCGCTCACGCCACAAGCTACCACTACTACAACACATCACAATATCACCAATTACATTTCAAATATATAAATGAGAGAATAATTTTTTTCTACAACAGTTGAATAACATGACAAATATTCTACTAACATGTCAATGACTAAAGTTATTTTTTAATCTCTAGACATTAAAAAAAAGACAGTGTTGCCACTTTTCAATTAAACAAATTTATAAGATATGGATTGAATTGCTAAAATATAATAATAATATTAAAGTAAAATAAAATTTCTTAAAATAAACATTTATTTGTTTTATATTTTAAAATCAATTAAACTATAAATGAAATGTCAGAAAACATAATTTAATTTTGATTAAATTTAATCAAATATTTTACAACCTCTCTGAAGATAACCGCTTCCTTTTCAATAGGCAACATTCTCTTAGAGGTTAACTTAATTCTTCTCAGTTTTTCTACATTTTCTTACTTACATTAATATTTTGAGTTTTTATCGGAAATACATGAGAAAATTTAGCACTGAATAAGAAAGAAAAAAATTTTTTTACCGAATGGTCGGTGGTGTGTGCGTTTGTGTGTGTGTGCGCGCGCGTGAATGCTGTGTATATAGTATACATCTTCACAAATAAATGCTATCACTTTATTTAAAATGTTTCTCCAGGAAAATTAATGTTTTTATTTAGCAGGAACTTTAAGCTTCACTTTAAAATATCACTTCAATATAATTTATTGGTCCATTAACTCTATTATATTAAGATACATTACAAGCATCGCTAGAATTCCATTGTTGATGAAAATCGATTAAACTTTAGTGCGACTTTTCAGAATCGGTTATTACTTCAAAAACAGCTATAATGATTTCCTTAAACTTGGAATGTTTACGCGCAGATAAAAATATTTCATTTTGATTTGAAATATTTGTTCAGGAAACTGATTTTTTTTTTTTAGTTTTCTGGGGAACCAGCCAGTTAGATTAAAATTTAATCTTTCACTATAAGGTTTATTGTTTGAGATAGAGGGCGATGGGTTACACTCAGGTATACGTAATAAATCCTACTATCTTTTAACTTTCACTTATTCCTAGTAAGAGGAAGTATTGCGATGATGTTTCGTGTGTGTGTGTGTGTGTGTGTGTGAAGAAAATATCTCAAAAACGAAAAATCGTGGAAAGCTCAAGGTACTATCAATCACCGCATCTAACTCGAGAGTTTCGGAAATATCCATTAACCCCAAGTGCGACTTATTGAATAATTTTCAGTTTTTTTCGTGTTCTTGAAAACAAATCCAATGGTATTCGTGAAAATTGCGTATGTTAATTGCACACATAAAATCTATCATTTTTATTTTGAAACATTTTTACCCCAAAATAGATTTTTGTTAGTTCGTCAGCACTTCTCAGATAGAGGTGCTGGGTAGGAAAGGGAAAGGTAGGTTGCTACTTGTCTCCCCTGCGCCATCTCTGTATTTATGTAAGGACAAATAAATGAAATTTGGAGTTGAAAAGAAATTTTGTCATGTTGTAATATAATTGTGGAAGATCCAAAACATAATTAACGGACAATTAAAAGGCGTGACTTAGGCGAGGATTATACATGGTTAGTATTAATTTGGAAGTCAAAGCCCTGAAGGGGCTGCATTGCCAATATATATATATTGTAATATTATTTATTGGGGGGGGGGGTAAATTTAATTATTATATATAATTTATATTTTAAATCTTTTCTAAAGGGATCTCGTGAGGTCTGTGTTATCTGAACTGAGGAGGGATGATAATAAATACACAGATGAATAACTTAAATAGAAATATATATATTATTTTAATAAATAAATAAATAGATAAAATATAAACATATTTCATTTTTCTAAAAATTACATTAGATACATTTTGGAGAAATTAACGCTTACAAATTAATGGAATATCCGACTTGAAGGTTGGGCCTTAGCACTTACATCACTTGACTATGAACGCTATTTTTCTGAACAATAACAATTTGATCCTCCCTATTGGAGGATCTACATATATATAATCCTTCCCTCTATCAATAGAGAAAGGAAGGGAAATTCCCTTTTATAGTACCAAAGGTATTCTACCTTCCTAACAGTTTATTACTGTTTTCACCCAACCTTCGAAAAAACCCAATCTTGAAATTGTATTAAGTAATAATAAATCAATATTAAATATATTTCTGCTAATATATTGCACATATAATTACAAAATCATAATTTGTATTTTTTCATCATTTCTCCCCAAGATCTGCACATTACAAATATATATATATATATATTTATGTAATTGTATTAACTCAGAGAGTAAGAGAAATTAGTGTGAGTGTTTCACACTAGATTTGGCTAAAAACATAATATTTAATGCGAAAAAAAGCCCTTTTGGCAACCCTCGTTCAATTTTGCCACACTCGTTTATGATTGTGTGGGCAAACGGAAGTAGAGAGTGTAAGGTTTATACACTCTTTACTTTCTTGTTAAATAAATAACCATTTATTGTTCTAAATACGTACGAATAAAATTGAGTTCTATAGCTCAATTTCAATACAAAAACTTTATTACTAATGAATTACCTAATTAACTTCATTACTAAATAATTTTTGTCTAGCTCTCCGTTTCAAAAATGTCATTTTAATATAATAAAACAATAGTTTATACTTACCTAAGTCCGAGAAAAGTGGTTTTTAAATATGGGATGTATGGGAATGTGTGTGTGTATGTGTGTGATTCAATTTCGAAATGTGACTCAAGTCCAATACTTTCATATATAGCAATAAGAGAAAGTAACAATTGAGCCATTGTTTGAACGCCTCACATTATTTGTAAACCCTCGTGGAATGGAATAATCCGAAATAAGCTAATGTTATTCTCTGATGTAACATAATCTCTCAACTTTCTCACAAAGGTATGCTGCTCTAGATTGTTGGTTGTTCAGTTACTAAATATGATGATACCACCGGAGAGTAGGACTCTAATGTTAGACCAAGAAATGTGATACTTTATTCTTATTCAAAGTGCCAATTTAATTCTGAGTTTCTTCTTTGTTTAACAATAACTGTGTATTGTTTAAATTCGTCCAGGCGAGAGAAAATTCCATTTGCTCTATGTACTTCGGTATTCGACTCTTCTCCTATTAATGTCATCTGCATACCATTTTCTACCAAATATACGAATTTCTTGGACAATTAAACATTTAGAGAAAAAAAAATCAGCTTTGAAAAACAATTAGAATTTCAATAGTTAGAACTGTTCGAGTTTGCCAAAGCCGCCGACTGTTTCAGACCAGAATTTTTACTTTTTCTTACTGCTGCAAAAGGGACTTGGCAATTTCCAAAATTTAGTCTTCACGGAAAAAACGTTCAATTTGAATACGAAAAAAGATTTTGGTGAATAATCTCTATGGTGGAGGTATTACGTATATATCATAAATATATATATATATTTATGACAAGGTACTGACTAGAAGTTTTTTGCCAAAAATCCATCAATCGTAGATGAAAGTTTATTGATTTGTTTATTTTATCTAGTTTTTTCAGCTTTTCGCGATTCACTCTAAGTGGCGCCTACGATTTTCTTCAAATATCGCTTGTTAGCTGCATACATGAAAGACCAAACATATTTGGTAGTATCTATTAGTTGGCTGATCGGCCAAGGGGTATCATAAGAAAACACCAAAAAAATTTTTAAGTGTTTTTTATTAATAACTGTTTGTCTTCTTCAGGGGCTATCTTAGAATCGGAAATTTGTATGCTCTATCACTACATGTTCAATTATGACTCAGTCATGTTCAATTATGACTCGAGTCATAATTGAACATGTAGTGATAGAGCATACAAATTTTCCGATTCTAAGATAGCCCCTGAAGAAGACAAACAATGTTTGTCGAAACGTCGGGTTATTAATAAAAAACAATTAAAAAATTTTTTGGTGTTTTCTTATGATACCCCCTGGCCGATCAGCCAACTAACAGATACATCTGATCATTTCTAACGGCCAACAATTGATACAATTTGCCAAACATATTTATTATTTATAACATTTATCTACTAAAATTTAAGGATTTTGAAAGAGCTGTAATATCGTACTATCCTCTAAAGTGGTCACTTTACTACAATGTACGGTTTATTATTATTATTATTCAAGGAAGGGGAGGGAAGTAAACCCTACGCTATCCAAAGCCTTCCTTGGCCCATATAGGTACCCCTAAAGAATAACAACTACTTGTCTGGAACAAAAGTCCAGGCCTAGGTTTTACCCATCTAAGTTTCACCACAGACCGAAAGAATCGGACCAAAAGCTTAAAAGGACATAGCTTAAGATCCTCTACCGATATCCTATTCCGGCCGAAAGTCGATCTAATCTCCTCACAGCCAAAACAATCCGTCATTAGATGCATGGGTGTTTCCTCCTCCGTCTCACAAACTCTACAAAAGGGGTCAGGCATGAGTCCCATTGTATAAAATGTCTCCTTAAGCCACAATGCCCAGTTAGGAAGCCAATCAGATGCCTGAGAGAGGTCCGTGAAAGACATAATGAAAGGGAGAGAGGCGCCTAATTTGGCAAGCCTATCTACCTCCTCATTCCCAAAGATTCCCATATGCCCTGGAACCTAGACCAGAAGCACATCCTTCAATGAAGAAAGATTTTCCAGTCTTTTAGACCTTCCAACACCAATCTGGAAGTGAAGACACATGAGTTAAGCGCCTTTAACGCAGCCTGGCTGGCCGAGCAGATACAAGCACTTTTTAATTTAGTGTTACGCACCCTCTCATCCAAAATACAACAAAGAATGGCCCACTAACCAAGAAGCACCACCAAATGGTCTCCCGTCTCAAAATAGACGGCAGCCCCAGTCTATTACCAGTGCACGGTACTACCCAATGTATAATATTAAGATAATTAAAAACTGGCAAGAATTTCAAATTGGAAAAAAGTTAGTTAACCAGACGAACCGGTTTTACAAATGTAAAGGGTTTTTAAGTAAGGCCTGCACTATGTGTGCCGTATGTGGACGAGTGTTTTCGTGCATTAGCACTATCTCTTGACCAATCTCCGGCATATATCTCCGGACCGCATGTACTTACAGTATATCCGTGAAATACCAGAGCAGCAGGCATGGAACCACCTCGAACGATCACTAACTCCGTACGTCTTCGTAAATTGATACCTGCCCAGTTCTATCAGAAAGCCTAATGAGAAAAAAAAAAAATTGCATTGTACAAATCTCTCACCTCTTCTCCTCCATACTCGTTCACGGCCGCCAGGAGCCGCCCTCAAGGCAAACCGGGACTCGTCAATAAACAATACACTTGCCCACTGCACGATAGACCAATTGATCTATTGTCGAGCAAATAAACTCAAGGCGAGAAATTCGTTGCTCCCTGGTTTGTTATGGCCCTCTTGTGAGGCGAAAAGCCATCAAACCTTGCTGATTCAATATCCTTTCTGAAAGTTTCTAAGTTTTTCTTAATTTTCTCGAAAAATAAAGTTCTAACAATTTTCTTAAAACATCGGATGCTAATTGTAATTATTGTTAAATCAATTACATATGAGATATTTTTCAGAAAATATTAGGTTTAGTCGGCGTTATGGGAAATATATAATTTTAAGAGTACCTATATACTTTGTTGTAATAAGTCCAAATTTAAGGTATATTTTTCAATTATAATTAATTGTATTTAGTGTAGTAAAAGAAAGTCGGGTGAGTGTTTCGCACCAGATGATTTTTTTTTTTTTTTTATTTCTCCATTATGTAGTAGAAAATTTGTCAGTAACTACTAAATGTGCCAGAAAACTATTTATTACCCTAAAACTATTTATTATAATAATGGAAAATATGTCAGAAAGTGTCAGAAAACTAGAACAGTTTGATTAGAAACATATAGGTACTATATTTCAAAATATATGACCTGTGATATCAAGAGTTATTCCATAGGATTTTCGAGTATATCCCCAATATCGCGCACTATTAGGAATGTAAGGGATAAATTAGGGATATCCTCTACTGTCTAGCGAAAATCCCTAGGCTATCAGCCAGCATTAGGTTTTAGAATATCATCAAATTGTATCCAAAAATAGTATCATATAAACATTAGTTTTATATTCTTTTAAGTAAAATCTTAAAAATATTTTAAAATTTCTTATTTACAATTAATAAAATAATGAAGAGTATTTTTATTTCATAATGTAATCATCATGTACATACAACTTCCTATGATTTCTTTTTACTTTTTTTTCTACTGCTGCTGCGAAAGAGGAGGATATTTCGAACGTGTCAAATTTTCAAAATTGTGGTTCCCCGGAAATACATTCTTTGAAGTCCCCTTAGAACCAAAAAAAAATGTTTTTAACGAAAGGTATGTTTGAACAAAATATCCAAATATTTAAAAAAAAAAAAAAATCGCTTGAAACTAAATTTGATATTTCGGTCAAGTATCAATACGAAGCTTTCTGACAAAATCCATTAAACGATAGGTCAACTTTTGCTGAGGTTTTTTTTTTTTAAATTTCTCACGATTTTATATATTTATACTTCATATACTATTTACAAATAAGAAGATATTATCACATTTAAATTATCACATTTAAATTATCACATTTATTTGAAACAGTTTTTTTGAAAAAGTGATTTTTGGAGGGCTTCATGAATCCTCACTACGATTAATGAAATGAAATGCAATCCAACAAAATGTTCAGTCAACATTGCAAAGAACATTTATCCAATAGAATTGGTTATAGTTATATGCAACCGGAGCACCCTCAGTGTACTAGCAGCATCCGGACAGTACACGTTTCACATATTTCATTGCTCATGAAAGGATAGTGATTTGTAGAACCTCATATGGCGAGACATTCTAAGGATCATCATGCCCGTACACAGGTTTCTAAGACTTGAAAAGCCTCTTAATGGCAAAATCAAATAATAAAGTTTTACCATTGTTAGAGGGTCACTCAGATTATCTGTCTTCTATACTTTCTACCCGACAATACCTATTGACTACCCTACCAAAGGGTCAGACGTTTCATCCACATTAATTGTAACTATACGGCGGAAAATTTTTATGTGCCAGAAGGAGAAGCTTTTCGTGACAGGTTTACGACAAAGATGGCCTACGATGCCTGAACAAAAAATTTCACGCCTCCATTAAGTGCCCATTGAGCCCGGAAGGCGTAGAATGAACGTAGAAGTGATGATACTGGTAACGCTAAAAATTCGAAATCCTCCATTGAGGCGCCTATTCCGAACGATGTTGATTGGGCCATATACCCTGAGGAAGTTTTTGATTTCCTTCGAGGTACACAAAATGCATCAACCCATTGGAAGGATCGTCTTATATGAAGTAAAGCAATCCGTCACATTGTGAATGTACTAAGAATATTTTTGTTTAAACTCCTAGTAAGAGGAAGTATTGAAATCGGGACAAATTTTTGAAATCGAGTTTTCACCGGAAATATCCGTTTTTAGGCCCCTGAGTCCAAACAAGTGTTTTCTAGAAAATGGTCTTTGGGCGTGTATGTGTATGTATGTGAACAGCATAGCTCAAAAACGAAAAATAGTAGAAATTTCAAACTTAATATTCCATTTAGGTATCACCATGGGATCCATAGATTATCTTCCAAAATTCCTCAACCGGAAGTACCACTTTACTAAATTTTTTTATTTTTTTGCGATTTTTGCAAAAATGGCTCCTACGATTTTCTTTAAACTTGCTATATCAACTAGAAATACAAACAGCTATAACTTTTATCTGAAACATTTCTTCGGCAAAAATTGGTTTAAGGGTATTTTTGGGGGAAAGGTGGGGGTTACGGTTTCCTCCAAAATGCTAGTTTAGTTAATTACATAATGCTATCTCTAAATAATATTAATTAGAATTAAATATGTTGTTGAAATTCCCGAGTTTCAAGAAAATTAGTAAACCGGAAGTGTGTTTTTACTGAAGTTTTTGTGATTTCCTCCATAAAAACACCGATGAATTTCATTAAATTTTTTATACTAATTGTAAAGTTTGTCGATTACAATTTTGAAAGTTGTGAAAGTGTTTCACACCAGATATTTTTTAAATATAAGGAATATATTATGCAAATATTTTACTAATAATCACAACCATACGATTATTTTATTTTACTTATCTTTTTTTCAAGGCTCTTCAAGATTGTTACCATTGAAAGGAAAACAATAACAACAGCGAGAAATCCATTACAAAAATGTAAATAACCATACTTAAATGTGGAATACTAGAATTCTCTAATATTCTACGAAAAATACTAAAGTTATTTAGAAAGATCATATTTTCAACGCAATTTCAGTGAAATATCAATTTATTTTTATATAAAAAAAATTGTATTGAATGTCGAATTTAACTTGTTTATAGTAATAATTTGTTTGAATAATATAAAATACAAAGACATGAAAAGAAGAAAATTATATGAAACCGTCATATTTGCTAGAATAGTAAGAGGCAAAGTTGTTAAGGGGATGAAATTCCATTGGGAATTTAGGATAGCACGCTTTAGGAAGCATTCTCTACCTTTGATCTCTTTCATAAAAGTCATAACCATCAAAAACGTTTGAGAATTCACTTGCGGCTACCACATACGCCTCTATATATATAAATTCTACACACCATACAAACACATAAACACACACATATATATAAACAGCTGTCCACATCCGTTTGGATGCTTGAACGCTACAATCAAGCTTATTTATTTATTTATTGAGAGTTTTAACCTTTTACTCGTTTATCTTAAGTATCTTTATTTCTTTTTAACATAATATTTACTACAAACACATGAATCTATTTTTTTTTAGTTTATTTATTGAATAAGCAAAATCTGTTTAAATGACAATAATTGCCACTGCCTACTGTTGATACTGTTGGCTTGAGGTTCTTGAGTGGAGAAGCCATCCAGCGATGACATTCCTGGCTTTGTTAGAGCGTTTGGTTGCGAAGGTTATCACTAGGCCACTTCCTTTTCAGTCTCCTTGTTGTATTCTGTGGCAAACTTAAGTTGGAGATGAGAGAATCGATATGTTGTGATAGTGTTTCTTGAAACTTTTTGTATTTGGTTGTGATTTGTGTCTGTCACGAACGGTATATTGAGGTCAGTGTGCAGTGTAAGGTATGAGACGTTGTAGGGTATGTCAGTAATGTTACCTTGAAGTTTAAATTGGAAAGCTTGTATTCTGTATGGGTTGGAAGGTTTGGAAGAACCCCAAACTTCGCAACAAAACAGCCAATTTACAGTTTTTTAAATTAGTATCATGTTGGAGAGGTTGTCGTTTAGCTTTCCGTCTAGCAATCGTCGTAACTGTCGAAATCTCTGATTTAAAGCCTGTCTTTTAAGTCTGGTGTGGGGGTTCCAAGTTAATCGGCGGTCTAAGTGGAGTCCAAGATAGCGTGTAACACATTTCTCTGGGAGCGGAGTATCGTTGAAATAAACTGTTGGGCAGTTGTGTGAATGTCATGTGGGTAGATTTTAGACTGTTAATTTTGATTCTCCATTTGTTGCACCATTATTGAATGCCATCAAGATGTCTTTGTAAGTGAGTGGTTGCTGTAACGTGGTTGGCATGTCGGGAAAGGATGGCAGTGTCGTCTGCAAAGGCCGCAGGTAGAGTTTTTTGTGAAAGTGGTATGCCGTGTGTATAGAATGAGTATAAAGTGGGTCCCAGTACACTTCCTTGCGGGACACCAGCCTTTATGGGGTAGATGTCAGACATAACGGTCTTCTCTGTCAGGCAAAAATATCTGTCAATTAAGTAAGACTGTAAGATTAAAAGTAGTAAGTAAAGAGAAGAAATAATTATAGTTTATATAGAAGTCCCACACCTTATCGAAAGCTTGTTCCACATCCAAGAATGCTGCAGAACAGTATTCTTCGTTTTCTAGAGTAGTGGCTATTTCGTCAGTTAGTCTGTGACATTGATGCGAAAAGTGCAATGATTTTTGCGAAAACCAAACTGGTGATCTGGGAGTGAATGAGAATGTTGAATGATGGAATTGATTCGTTTTAGGAGTAATTTTTCAAACAGTTTGCCAAGAAGGGTAATAGGGCGGTCTGGTGATGGTAAATGTTTATGTTTCCTGGGTTTATGAAACAATATGATTAGAGCGAATTTCTAGTCTACTGGGAAGTAAGTAAGACGTAGTATTGCATTGTAAAATATAAGACAGATAAATTATTGCTTTGTGTGGTAGATGTAATATTTTTTTTCTAGTGGTAAGGTCGAAACCTGGAGATTTTCGAAGAGGAAGTTTATGGATAGTGAATTTTAGCTCAGATGGAGTGAAATTTTAGAAGGCAGAGATAATTGTAAGGGAATATTGAGATTCTGACAGATTTCAGCTATATGATTTTTTGGTCTTGCACATCATGGTGAGGTTCAAATAATGTAGCTAAGTGTTTGGCAACAAATATCAATGATTCTTTTGTTTTTCAAATAAACTATTTCAATTATTATTTGTATTATATAATAACGAGTATATCGTTTTAATATTATACATTAAGAATCAGTTTTTTAATTAATTAATTAAATTAACCCACTGTTAATGAGATTAATTAGATTAAAGATATATCTCTGTGCCAAATGTTTAAAAAAAATTGAGAAACGACTTTATCCAACTTCAATTATTATAATAAATTCTAATCGGCAAATTTTCTTTGAAATTCAAATGGTTAGATAGATAGATAGATTCTACCGGGGGAATGGCTATTCAGCCTACGCCACCGCGACACCCCAAGGATCTATTGTGGCACCCCCCTAGTTGGAGACCCTCCCCCTATCCTGTCCTTAACCGGACTGTGGAATTGGGGGGGGCTCCCAGGTGGTCAATCAGAGCACCTGCCATCAGAGCACCCTCTCGAGTCCTGCTTGCCTTAAAAGACTTTAATAGGTCCGAGAGAGGGCCCTGGCTGAGGCTTGTTGGCACCAGCTTCTCTTTACAAAGAGGCGGTATCTTAGCCAGACCAGCCCCTCGCACTGACATACCACATGCAGTGCCGTCTCCTCTTCTTCCTGACAAAACCTGCACAGGCTATCCGTTGCCAGGCCCATGCGATGCATGTGCTTATTTAATCTACAGTGGCCAGTGAGAATGCCAACTGCTATCCTTATGGCCACCCGGCCTAGTTGGAGTAATTCTGCAGTTAGCTTGGGCGAGTAGCTATAGATAAACTTTTTCGCCTGTCTCTGGCCTGGAGATTTGACCCACCATTCCCTTGATCGGTCCTGCATCCATAGCTTAATGGATGCACTCCTGAGGCATCTTGAGACACCACAGAACGGCTCCGGCCCGATAAGCGCTCCCATTGAACCCTCCCGGGCCAGGCGGTCCGCCGCCTCATTGCCTCTGTGCCTCTGGGTACTCTGGGACCCGAGTGCCCAGGTACCCAAACCAGGAAGACCTTATTATGGCTACTAATTTCCCTGAGTGCACCTAGGCAGTCCCACACCAGCCTTGAGCTGATCTCCCACGAGTCAATTGCCCGCAGAGCAGCCTGGCTATACGAATAAATGACGACTCTGGAGTTATACACTCCCCGTCTTCTTATTTCGGCGGCGCAGATAATAATCGCGACTAGCTCCGCCTGAAAGACCGTAGCTAGCCTTCCCAGGCTCACCGAGATATTACATCTCGGATGAGCCCCGTACACGCCGGCTCCCACTCCGTCACCCATCTTGGACACGTCCGTGTACCACATAGATTCGCCTGTAATAGGCGGCCCATTCTTCCATGCCCCTCTGTCTAATATCAAGACTTTGAAGGGTTTTTGGAAGTCATACCTAGGAGTCATCATATCAGGCCAAAATCGGGTCCGCCTCCAGCTCCTCCCATAGGTCTTGATGCTTCCCAGTGTGCCTGGGATAAATGGGCGCTTGTCCCTGTTGTAGTCGTGCCACAACTGCTCTTGCAACGCCTTGGACGTAGATGTGGAGTGGTGGAAGGTTTAACAGGACCTCCAAGGCCGCAGTGGGGGTAGTCATCATGGCACCCGTCGTACTCAAACAGGCCAGCCTTTGAATACTTCCGAGCGCTCCCGGCCCCCCCATCTGCAAGGTCTTTGTCCACCACGCCACCGCCCTGTGGGTTACCATTGGTCTCACGACACAGGTATAAATCCACAGAGCCATCTTCGGACTTAATCCCCAACTTTTACCGCATAGCCTCCTGCACCTACCCATGGCGATTTTGGCTTTGTGTGCGGTGATATTAATATGGGAATTCCATGTCAGCCTTCGGTCAAAAGTGACCCCCAAATATTTGGCTTCCATGGCAAAGGGGATCGCGACCCCTCCGAGCATTGGCTGTTGTAAGCCTTGTAAATTTCTCTTCCTTGTAAAAGGAACCACTTGAGTTTTGTGGGGATTGATGGAGAGACCCTCCGCTCTACACCATTTGTTCACAATATTGAGCGCCCCCTGAGTGCGCTCCGAGACGGTTACCGCGAACCGCCCCCTCACCACGATCGCCAGATCGTCCGCGAACCCTAGGCAATGAAAGCCTTCCGCGGTTAATTTGGTCAGGATGTCATCGGCTAACAACGTCCACAGCAATGGCGACAAAACGCCTCCCTGCGGACAGCCTCTACTTACCCTGGCCACAAGAGATGAATTGTCGATGGTGGCTATATTAGTCCTTCCCAAAAGACTAGTCCTTATCCACTGACTAATTGTAGGGGGCGTGCCCCTTCTTGTCAGTGCACCAACAAGAGACTCTGAGGACACATTATTAAAAGCGCCCTCTATATCCAAAAAGGTGACTACCGCAATTTCCTTGTCGTCAAGCGACTTCTGGAGTAGCCTATTTAGGTCGTCCAGAGCCAAATCTACGGACTTCCCTGCCTGATAGGCATATTGGCGATTATTGAGAGGATTAATCCTCAAAATCTCGTCCCTTATAAACCTGTCAACCATCCTCTCCATCACCTTCAACAGAAAGGAGGACAGGCTTATTGGCCTAAACGACTTTGGCGTTTGATCTACCGATCTCCCTACTTTCGGGAGGAACACGACCTTCACCTGTTGCCATTCTGTCGGTATGAATCCCCAGGCCAAACAGCCTCTAAAGATCCTGCATAGGTGTGGTGTCAACACCTCCACCGCCTTCTGCAGGAAGACGGGGTAAATTCCATCCACGCCTGGTGCTTTATAGGGCTTGAATCTTCCAATCGCCCATCTTAACCTATTCGGCTGTATGACGTGATTCGCGATTTTCCAATCCGCCCGACCAGGCCTTCTCAGCCCCTCAACCTCTGAAGGGGCCTCTCCATAAGAGGACCCTGGGAAATGTGTGCTCATGAGCAGCTCCAGCGACTCCTCTATCGAGTTAGTGTAGGTTCCGTCATCTTTCTTCAGGAACCCTACCCTGTCCGCAGTACCTTCTCTTGCTAAGATTCTGTGGATTCTCGCGCACTCCGAAGTGTCTGCTACGTCCTCACAGAATCTTCGCCAGGCTTTACGCTTGGCCTTCCTTATTTCGACATTATACTGCGTCAGTTCTATACGATGCCCAGTCTTGGTTGATTTTGGCTTTGTTAAACAGCCTCCTCACCGCTCTCCTCCTTCTCTCGAGGTGATCATTCCACCAGACCGTCTTCGACCTATTAGGCCTTTCCCTCTCCGGACAGTTTTCCCTGTAGGCGTCCAAAATCGCCTCGGTTACCCGTGCCACTGCCCGTCCCAGACTTCCTATTGTCCGTACATCCACTTTAAGGTCACCGAGAGACTCACAGACTCCCAACAAATCCCTCCCAGTGGGTCTCCCTCGGGCTTCGAAGCCTGGTAATGACCAATGGTGGAGTGCATATATCAAACCTTATGTGCCTATGATCCGAATTCCAATAGTTACTAAACGTTTATTTGGACTTGCATTAATATAAATAAAGATAGTGGGGATTATACTTGTTTACCTCAATAGACGTTTGGCAGTCAGAACCTTTCTGTCACAAAACCTTAGAAACTAGCAATTTAAATTTAAGTCTAAAGACAGGTTGCCCTATACAATCCTAAAATCAATGTTTGTGAAATATATTTTAATTAAACGATAAGTATATAAGTATGTGTGTGTGTGAGTGTGTGTGCAGTACGCAATCCAAGTTTAAACTGATGATGAAATTGATGGTGCTCTGTTTGAGAAAATATCAACAATTCAAAAACCTTTTTTATATTTAAACAGCCCTAAAATAAAAAAAATTCTGTGTACTTCGCAATAAAACACATTTCAAGAATGCTTGTAAAAAAAATTAACATAACCATGGAAACATAAAAAATTTATAAAGTATAATTACAATGTAAAAAAGACAATATTTTTACCATCTGGTACTAGGCACGTGTCATAAAGGACCAACAAAAACTGAAACATGAAACTGTGAATATCTGAATTACAGAACATCACGGTCAGTAATATTCTGGTATTTTTTTTTTTTTTGTACAAGGTATATCATTATCACCTGATTATTGTACATGAACAACGTGACTCAAACAAATTCAGTGCTGTTTTCTATTGACTTTTTTTTTTTAAGTTCACCTTTAGAAACATAAAATCTAGTTTCACTATTCAAAATTATTGTTGAGATTTTTTTAAATATATTTTTTGGAATATTAAAATTCTGGTGTATTATTGAACTTTCATGTACAGTTTTCATTCCCTGTTACATTGCCTGAAATAAGAAAAGTTCGTCTCTCTCTACTGGTACGTAATTTCCTTTAATCTCTCTCTTTATTTCTTCTGATCTTAATTAATTTTTGTGATTTAATTTTGTTTTATTTAAATCATTGGCACCCAACTACCTGACTATCTGAGAAATTTTCAAAATAACCGGAACCTAGTTACATAGTTATAATTAACTAATTCTGCTCTAACATATAATTCTTACTACATATTTTTACTTGTCTTCAAGATAACTGAATGTTGAAAATCTGTTTTTTGAGGAAGCATTTCCTTTACATCGCCCTCAAAAACTCCCTTAAATGAATTTACACGGAAAACTAATTAAAACACAAATGTTAAATCTCCGTATGTATGGGAGGCTAGTATAACAAGTTTAATGGAATTCGTTGTGGTGGTTGGTTCCGCAGAGCTGGAAAGCATCAGAGACATTTTCCGTGGTAGCCTGCTTCATTTTGTGGTCATCGACCGGTTTCGGGTGTACGCCCATCTTCAGGATGCGTATGTCAGACAGTGTGATAACACAGACTTGCACAGAGCAAATTCAGTTTACACACTTACTCACTCACTCGGTGCAAGTCTGTGTTATCACACTGTCTGAGAAACCGGTTAATGACCACAAAATGAAGCAGGCTATCATGGAAAATGTCTCTGATGATTTTAAAAATATTTTTTTGAAAAGTGAAAAGAGTCAGGTACTATTAATTTAAGGTCAATGCTATTGAAGAGATAAAGGGACAAGAAACCGTTAGGGCAAGACTATACACTCCCTTCAAAGTGACCTTGCAGAATTTTCAAGAAAACTCCCTCCAGACATACCAATGTCTTCGCGTAATCTGTTTCAATCATTTTTGATAGGATCCTTCTTTGATCTGTATGTCCATATCTGTCGGATCAGTACATATTGCAATAAGAACTGGCTTATCCGCATAGTGTGGCTTTCTATTTGCTACTGTAGCCCATAGGTGTCAGCACAGCTAATTGTTGCCAGAATCCGCCTCTCAATTTCAGTTATTTTCTACGTTAACTTGGACTAAGTAGATGTACAAACTTCTTCTCTTTAAACTTATCTCTAATAAACATATATTTGTATTCAGTTTTCTATATTAACATTATATTACAATATAGAAATCTCTTGCTATCCGATAAGCATCTCCTTATTTTAATCCCATCTACTGTTTAATCTAATTCGATCTTTTCTTCCATTCTATGAATGAAAGATATTTATACTAAAATAAGTAATTTCAGAAAGTGTGCGTTTCCTAGTTTAACTTCGCTGATTAATCAAAATGATTATTTTTTTTTTAATGAAATATCCCCTTCCCATTTAGCCATTTTTTTCATTCAATAAAAATCTCCATGAGCCGATGGCTTTCACACTACCAAAAAAGTAATATATATATATATATATATATGTATAAAGAGGGAGTTTTTAATTAATGAAAAAATTCCTTTTTCCTTAAAATCTCTACAAGGTGATATATTTTTCACCTCTCCAACATTCCTTTTTCTACAAATTCTTTCTCATCATTTTTTAAAGAATAACAAGACTCTTGTTAGATGGGTACAAACGTTTAGTACGAACCTGAATATGCTTATTTGCATCACTATTTTTAAAAAAAGTAATGATTATATTCAAAACATTTATACTCCAGGTTACTTGCCATGGAAGTTCATAGGTACCCCAGAGCTTGTCTTGATAGACTGACTGAGCGTTCGAGTCAAAATACTTGTTGGTATCTTTCTAGTTACATAAAAAATAATTGTTTTTTCCAGTAAAAATCAATATTGCATAAAATTGGAGAGACATCAGTATTAGAACGTACGGACCCAGTTATTGTTAATCAATCAACTAATCCCTTTACTATTAAAAATGAATACAAAGAATATTTACAAAAGGAAGACCTACAAAGATTAGCCACTTCAAATTATAGTAGTCATTATTTGCTTGTATATGATAATATTTCGTTTCCACAGAAATACCTGTTAGAAAAAATACCTACAGTTTATACCAGACTTTTTGCACAACTTCGTATCTTGGAGAAATACTCTTGGTGTTCTTAACTTTCGGAAATATGATATTGAAATTAAATCAAAATAATAACGGTTATCTCTGTCACGACACTGATACTGTAGAAGGCATAAATCAAATTTTTACTTCTTGTCCTGTATACAACGCAATACGTCAAAAATATATTGACAAGCTATCATGTGACTAAATTTACAATATTGCACAAAATCATAAGTAAATTTTGAAAATAACACTTTCATTTTTATTGGAGTGTTTTGAGCTAAGAGAGTCTTTATTATGAATAGTTTATGGTATTAATTGAAGTGGTTTGAAGATTACCTTCGGGATAGAAAATGCCGGGTAAGGTGGCACTCGGAGATATCACGTTGGTTCGATGCTGTACCTGGTGTATCTCAAGGATCACACCTTGGACCGTGGCTCTTCCTAATTTTTATTAACGACCTTACTATTAAGGATCTCGGAGGTTGAGGTACTTGCATTTGCGGATGACTTGAAGTTTTTCCATAAAGTTGCTTCTCAGTCGGACTGCATTATAATTCAAGATACCCTCCGCATTGTTTCTGATTGGTGCTGCAGTAATGGCATGGAGCTTAATGTTAAAAAATGCCAAGTCATTTCTTTTTATCGTAAAAACAGTTTTTTTGCGTCGTTGATTTGGTGTCCTTACACTAAGAAGGATATAGCTAGACTTGAAGCTATACAAACCCGTTTTATCAGGACTTTTAACAAAAAGTTATCCAGCGGTGCTACCCATTTCTGCTCTCTAGAGTCTAGAAGACGTAATGCTGGTCTTCTATTCTTAAAGAAGCTCTTAAATGGTGAAATTGATTGCATGGCGCTACTTGCTGCCATTCCTTTTCATGTACCACCTCGCTGCTTGCGCAGTACTTCGCATTTGGTGGTCCCTGCCGTTAAGACTAATGCGCTGTTCAACGCTGACATCATTTGTAGAATATGAGGTCATGGAATGATTATATTCCTAGTGATGTGGATTTCCAAATGGCGTCTGGACTTTTCAGGAAACATTTTTTCACTACTCGAAGTTTTACTGTTAAATGTGCATGTATTACTTCACTATTATTATATTTATGTATCATTTGTAATGACTTCAACCATAAGGCTTAGGCCGTTTGGTGATTAAAAAAAAAAATTGTCCTAATTTTTAACCGTCTCTTAGTTTAATCCACAATATATTTGTTCATTTCCTAATATTTTATTTGTATTAGTCCATATAAGAATGTTGATTTAGTTTCAATATAAGATCATTTCTATTCTATTCCTTATTGTTTTTTTATTATTGTATATCATTATTTTTTGTATCAACCTAGATAATTTGTTTTTTATTGCTAAGGTAATTATTGTTAACATTGTGCCCAACTCTGTTTGTATAGGACAAAAGTTCTGAAAGCAAATAAAGTTATTTATTATTATTATTATTAAATAATAAAAATATATATATATTATTATTCAAAACATTTATAATTTCATTTTGTTCTATAAATAATCAACTTTCTTTTTACTTCAAAAGTATCATTAGATCAACGTTTAATGATGATTGTATTAACATATAATTCTAATGGTACTAGAGCGTATAATTTAATTGAAATCAGAAATAACTAATCATTTAAATCATTTTATTTTGATGTTTGACCGAAACAAAATTCTATATAAAATTGAACAAAGTATTTGGGTGTATGAAATAACGACTTCTCTCACATTAACTTATAATTCTAATTGACAGATTGTTTTTTTTTTTTTTTTTTAATTAGCAATGTTTAATAAACAGTTCATTACATAGTCAAATATATTACATAAATTCGCTGGGATTATTTATATAAAAAATTGGAGGTGATTATATTTGTTCCTACCTGAATGTAATTCGTGTGACAGAGCTCCCCCTCAACACCTTAGCAAAACTTGTACCAGCAATTAAATTTGAACAACCCAACAGAGGTCTTCACATTCTTTCTAAAATAAATTTTCCCCCAAAAAACGTCTCAGTTAAAAAAAGATACATTTTTATATCTATTTACCTAATGAAACATTTATTCAGTAAAGTGGTAAATTTCGGTTGTCTGATTTTACTAAATCTGGGAATTTTAATAATGCTTTTAATGAGGCTTAATATTGTAAATATGGTAGAACCCTATGTTATACTATAATGGTACTTTAGAAGAAAGCTAACTTTCAGACGAAATTATTAAGATCATGTCAATATTTCTGGAAACGCTTCAATCAAAAGTGAAAGATATTTATCTTTGTACATAGCTTAGGAAGTGTAAACAAATTTCTTGTGGTGGATGGTTCCGCAGAGCTGGAAAGCATCAGAGACATTTTGCGTGGTAGCCTGCTTCATTTTGTGGTCATCGACCGGTTTCGGGCGTTCGCCCATCTTCAGGATGCGTTTATCAGACAGTGTGACAACACAGACTCTTGAGTGTGAAACTGTTTGCTCTGTACGAGTCTGTGTTGTCACACTGTCTAAAAAAACGCATCCTGAAGATGGGCGAACGGCCGAAACCGTCGATGACCACAAAATGAAGCAGGCTACCACGGAAAATATCTCTGATATAAAGAAATTGTTGGAGCCATTTTTGTAAAAGTCACGATTCTTCACGGGTTGATAACTTCGATTTTGACAAAAAAAAAATCTTCGTACTTCATGGCGGAAGTTACACCTAAAAAAAAAATCAATTTGAGTTTCATTTGATTTTTTTTGTTTGTGGATATTTTGTGCGCATAATACACATCATACCAAAACACATCACAATGTATTTTGTATGGGATTTTTTACGTAACCAAAATTTTTATTCAGTGTACCTCAAAACATGTAAAAATAATGATAAAAATTCAATTTGGAAAAATTCATACGATCGTATTACTTCTTCTCACAGAAGTAAGAAAAAATAATAGAAAAGTAACCTGTCATACTGAAAATGGTGGATAAAATTTTCAGTTCTGAATATTAAATTAATAACTCATGTGTACTAACATTGTTCAAAATTGTTTCATATGCTTCAAACTAAGTAAACTTTTTTCATTGTAAAAAAGATTTTTTACGGGCACATTGTATTTTACTTTGAAAAAAAAAAATAAAAAAGTAAAGACCAGCGCTCCTGGCAATCCTGTATGTATACAGCGTCTAATTCTTCAGCCCAATTGCTCAATTGCTTCGGGGCACAGTATTGTGAGTTGCACAAAGAAATAGTTTACCTAAGAGTACTCTAATGAAAAATACCTTCTCCCTATGGTTACTTGAGGCATTTTTTTTAGTCACTAAAGGTATATAAAATTTGAATTCATTGTTATATATAATGTATCATACGGTTTGCGTGTTTTATATACGGTCATATTGCAACAAGAATATTAAAATTTAATATTTCTTGGTGACTCAGAATATATCTAATTTTCATTATATCAACAACAACCAGAAAAAAAAATTATTGTCAGTATTGTTAATGTTATTAAAAAAAAAAAAAAAAAAAAGTAATGTTTAAATTTATAGCAGCGTGGTGGTTGCTTTTTGTATTTTTTCATTAGTTGTAATTTTACTGTGCCCCCAATTTAAATATATATATACAGAATTTTTTTTAAAAATAATTGCGAAAATAAAATACCGAAATAATGCATAAAAAAACCATGATAATTGTTCTTTATATTTATGTTTTTAATTAGTAAAACAAAGTCAACGGTCGTTGGCAGTGTGAGAGTTGAAAAAACAGGCAGAAAAGAGAGAGACTGAAAACAAAAATAAAAGAAGAATGTAGTGATTTGTGTATAAAACCTAAAACAAAATTACACTGCTCTGAGAAGCCGAGATAATACTGGGACAGCTGAAAAATGAATATATTTACATGTGAATAAAATACATACAATCCGGCGCGATGGTTTATTTTATTCCTGGTACTCGGCTAAAACAGATTAGTAGAAATTTATTTGCAAGTATTAACCATAGCAATTGTTATTAATACTGATATGGACAATATTATGAAAATTAATCATTAAAATTCACTTTATTAAATTATTAATAAGCTCTTTAGTATTGAATTAAAATTAGGCCTCTTGAATATCTTTGCCATATATTTCCGATCAAGAACCTTGGAACGGTCATTTTTTATCGAGGTCATTTTTCCGCTATTTTTGCTAACACGTCTTCTTGAGCCATACACAATTTTCTTCAGCAATTTTTTATACAGCAACCTTGCCACTTGATCCTGGATGATCCTTCCTTAATAGGACTGTAACCGGTTGCCAGGGAAATACTTTTTATTCCCTACTACGGGTAGATTATTGTAGGGGTTTATCGCACAGCGACCTGAAAGATAATTGTGCTCCCCGGACGCTTTTCAGTGCACTGCCGGCCTCCCAGCAGTGTTCTCTAGCTATAGACAACACTACTCATCACCATACAGTGAGTTGTAGAGGCTCCTTGGACTAAAAAATCTAAGGCCGGCAAACTGGATTCGAACACGTTGCTAGTCCACCGCTCTACCACTGAGCTTATCCCTTCCTTCTCCTTTGGCTTACGCCAATTAACTAGGGATGGAGACCCTAGTTTGTGTACTGTGTTTGCCCTTGTCTGTAGAGAACATGTAGTTCAAGTACATTGTGTACTGTGCTGACGAAGTGCATGGAGTACTGAGCTGTGGTACCCATGGGGTCGCTAGTCCCCAAGTAACTGCATGCAACAGATACCTCTTGCGGGTTACTACGGGTACGCTGTTAACAATAATGTATCGAATATTTTTCATTCCCAGATCACGAAATGGTTTACTTACATTTCCTTAGTCTCGGCATCAGATTTCACTTGCCTTTTGCATTGGTCCCATCGACCATAGTCTGTAGATAAAGTCTTTAGAGACTTAAACAGTTGACATTGTGTCACGAACAGAAATTTATTCACTCCCGCTAATCTTCTCTATTGTCGGCGCTACAATCAGCGTCTGTCAATAGCCCCAGGATTGTAAATTTATTGAATATTGAGAAGCTGTGATTATCTCTTTTCACTTGGTTTCCTCATCTTCCTGGATCTCAAGATGTTCTCATGGTTGTCTGTCTTTTCCTTGTTGAATAATCAAGTCTACTTTCTTGCCGCTTCTGAAAATCACTTTCTTTCTATGAAAATTGCTAAATACTTATATGATATTTTCTCTTTTAGGCCAGATGCATGCCTAGACGATTTTAAAAAATGCATTCTAAATGGATTCTCTTTGTCACAGACTTTCATGTACGTGATGTCCATGGGAACTCCAGGGGTATTTCTCACATTAACTCGGTGGTTAATGTGATCTTTTAGGTTTTCGAGGCTATTTTCATGAAACTCACTTGAATTTCCGGGTTGAAACCGCGTCAGTAGTTTGTTAGAACCAACTTTAGGTTCCCGTGGTCATTTTCATGAAAAACACTGGAGTTTCAGGTTTGAGACTGGAGCGTCAGTAGTTTACAAGAAACCGAATGGAAAAGGAGGAACTGTCTAAATCTCTAAATAGGGACGATGGACTCAAACTAAGCAGAACATGGCTGTCGTTGCTCAGGGAAATGAGTAAACAAAACAAAGGAAAAAACGTGTAATGATTTTCCGGAGCAGAACAAGGATAAAATTTTGGCATGAAGGCAGTGGGATGGGAGACTCAGACCTCGTCACCCATCAACTAACCGTGGGCAAGGTAGAAAAAATTAAGCCCCGCCCATCACCTACAGCCAAGATGGAGGAAGGGGCCACGCCCTTTTTTACCAAGTTCATTATCCATTAGCTCTCATGGTGTAACTAACCTGAAAAAGCTCATTGCAATATGGTAGAAACAATGATTTTTAGCAAATCACTGACGCGGTCACAATCCGGAAACTCAAGTGTTATTCGATGGTTAATGTCAGGTCAAATCATACCAACAATTTATTTTGCAACCAGGTAGTATTAAACGGCCTACGCTCCCTTTTTCTTCAAATTCTCGTAGAAATAAATGATTTAGATATTTTGATATATTCTTAGGATTTCTCCAAGATTTTTCGATTTGTGGTCAATAACCGAACTTTTTTATATTAAATCGCTCTGGTAACTGTATAAATTAAAAAGTCGATTTTATTTTCCGATTTTAAGTTCACTGAAAGAAGCGCTAATTCTTTATTGTTAATTTTTATGTCGACAAATACAACATTGAAAACCACTTGAGTTTCCGGATTGAGACGGCTCATGTTGTAATGAGCCTCTTCTTCAGGATCGTTACACCTCAAAAGCCAATAAGGCAATGAAAATGTCCGCGGAAACCTAAAAGTACCAAAAAATATATTGTTAAAACTATCGATGATTTCATTAGAAACCTCAAAATCTTTTCATTTCTTTATAAACCTCAAAATAATAAAAATAAAACTCGGGTCGAAATGTTGGTTGTTTCTATCTGAATTAATAAAAATCGTCAAGTTTACGTACAACAAAAAAAAAAAAATACAAAACATTTGTGAATTTACGCATCAAAAAACAAAACAAAAAACAATTTAGTCAGATTTTAGCTGTCACTCATCTAAACAATGTTAAACATATATTCTAAACATTGCTATAAAACTTTCTGACAAGTTATACAGCTGTGTTGACAGCATGATTACTAACAAAATTTTCTTGAAACAATAATTTTGGTTTTATTAATAAATTATACAGAATACATTATTATTTTAAGAACAGTAGTTAAAAACTTACAATTTCAAATTTATTAAATAAAAAAAAAAGTGGAGATGGATTTAATAAATATACTGAGTCTTCTTCCTTGGTTCTACGGTCCACGCAAGACCTTGGCCTTCTCAACCACTCGCTGCCATTCCTCTCTCAACTCCGCAATCCTTCTCCACCTTCTTATTCCGATGCTTCTCAAATCGGACTCCGCTTCATACAACCAACCAAGTCTCGGTCTTCCTCTTCTTCTAGCCCCTCCAGGGTGACCAGTCCACATTTTCTTGGGAATTCTCGCAATTTCCATTCTTTCCAAATGTCCCAACCATTTAATTCTCCCTCTTTTTATTCATCCCACTAGATTCTGATCCTGGTACAGTTCCATCAATTCCCTGTTTTTTCTTATTCTGTACCTCTCACCTTCCCTTATAGGACCAAAAATCTTCCATAGGATCTTCCTTTCCCAAGCGTTTAAAATTTTAGTGTTCTCTTTCGTCATCACCCACGTCTCGCTGACGTACGTAGCAATAGGCATGAAAATGGTCTTATATATTACCAGTTTCGCTTCTCTAGAGAGCGCACGCAATCTTAACACTTTCTGATGAGCCCAAAAACACCTATTTGCAGCCGTTAGTCTGCATTTAATTTCAATGCCGCACTCATTTTTCTCGGTCAAGACTGCCCCTAAATATTTGAAGCCGCCAACCTTTTCGAAATTATAAGGTGCGCACACGGCCTCCACTTCAGATATTGTGCTCCGTCTGGTGCTGACCATGAGCTTTGTTATTCCTTCATCAATTACCAGGCCTAACTTTTTCGATGATGTTTCGAATTCCTGAAATGCACCTGCCAAAGTTGCCTTCGATCTTCCCGCTAGCACAACATCGTCAGCGTACGCCATATGTTTGGCTTAATCTATTATAGATGGTGCCATTTGGGCAAGTTCTTATGGAGTGTGAAAACTAAGTTTGCTCTGTGCAAGTCTGTGTTGTCACACTGCCTGAAAAACGCATCCTGAAGATGGGCGAACGCCCGAAACCGGTCGATGACCACAAAATGAAGCAGGCTACCACGGAAAATGTCTCTGATACTTATGGCTCTTGTAGCCTTTTCTAATGCAAGATTAAACAGTAGAGGGGAAAGCGGGTCCCGTTGCCATAAGTTTTCGCGAGTTTCTTTAAAAATGGTTCCAACCATTTTCATTAAAAATTTTGTAGTCGCAATATAGACATTAGATTTATCACTTTTAAATGCAACAATATTTTAGGATAATTGAATTTAGAAAATTATATTATCTTTATAAATGCTAAGGAAAGTAAAATTTTTGCCTATTATTAATAATTCTAAAATGTTTGCCTATACATACTAAAATTGATAGAAAAATATTTTACCAAATAAAAATTTTTTTATTTTTATTTTTTACGATTTTCTAAAAAAAGAACAACGCAAAAACGATTTTCTTTAAATTTGTTTGGAACGCTAACTAATAAACATAAGAAGACAATATACATCACAAGTAATACTCGTGAACCGTAGGTTACAATGCTGTATGTACGTATACGTATCTATATCACAATCACTTTTGTGTGCCCCCCCCCCCCCCGAGAAACTGATTTCTGGGGGAACTGCGAATGTTAAGCTTAATGGGAGTGATTAGCTCAATCGAATGGTTTTCTTTGTAATAAAGAGAAGTTTCAAAATCTTACAAGATCGGGTTTTCAAATCACGTTCTTTCTATCGGAGATCAACTCAGTTATATTTTGGAGATTAACAAACCCCCTGAAAAGTAGGATCAGGCGCACAAATACTTTACCTGAGCCGCGTAGACAAGACAAGATGAAATAGAATCGGATGATCAGGACCAGCTCTCAATATCGATCTAGTAGGGGGGATAAAAGCTTAGGTCCCGCGCCATTAGGCACTCGATTGATAATAATAATATCAATCTAGTACAAACAATCATGGAAGAAGAGAAATTAAAGTGATTTTAAGAATACAAGAGGATTGTTTGCCAAGAAGAACGTATGATGCTAAAGTACTTGGATCAGACCGAAAGGAAGGCTTTGGACGATGCAGTGAGAGAAGTCTACCGAAAGCGAAGGACGGTGGAAGAGCAGGCATCAGTGGACAAGAGGTAGGACAAACTGGTCCTAAGGCCGCTCCTAGGCCTAACAGGTACAAGGAGTGTTGCAGACTATGAAAACAATGTTAAAACATGTTAACGTCATGAATATTGTACTTTCTTTTATCCCCTACTTGGCTTCATCTGCTTTGCAACTTCATCACCAATTGTAATGGTTTAATTTGTGGTACGGTTATAGGAATCTCAAAATGAAGATTAAATACGAGGCATGTCCAGTAAGTAAGTGTACTGGTTGTTTGCCTCTCCTTTTGTTCTGAATCGCCCACCGCAATTTTTTTAGGGTCTCACAGTATCTTGCAGAGTTGATGGTCTCCCCTTGAGGCATATATTCAATTAAAATTATGCCTTGACAATCCCAAAACACGGATGCCATGATTTTCTTGGCTGAAATTGTAGTTTTGAACTTTTTGGCAGACGGTGAAGAGGTGTGACGCCACTGTTGAGACTGCCTTTTAGTATCAGGTGTGTAGTGTGCAACCCAAGTTTCATCTCCAATAATGATGGAGCGGAGAAATTCATCTCCATGGAGTTTGTAGCATCTCAAAAACTCTTGCCCGGCCTCCACTCGATTCAACCTGTGTTGGTCGGTCAGTTGTTTTGGGACCCACCTCGCGGACAGTTTCTGATATCCGAGGGTTTCTGTGATGGTTTCGTGTAGCAGAGATCTGAAGATTTGCGGAAACATCGCAGAAAGTTCATCCACAGTCAATCTGCGATCGTCACGGAGCGCATTTTCGATTTTTTCCACAATTTCGTCAGTCACAATTGAAGGTCTTCTGCTGCTCTAATCATCATGCACAGACGTACGACCGTTTTTAAACTCGCGACACCACTTGAACATACTCATACGATTCATAGCTTTATCACCATACGCAGTTTTTACCTCATTATAAACCTCAACCGTAGTTTTTCCCTTCCAAACGAGATAACGGATGACGCCGCGTATTTCACACTTGGCGGGAGATTGGATTGACATTTTTCACGAAACGTATTGTCGCGTCGACAGTTCTCAACGTACTGACCTCGAACCGGTCTCGTTGCGGAGGGGAGGAATCAGGCTACACGACAGTGTAGCCAACATGTCCAAAACAAAATCACACCGGCCGTGAGAGCCTCAGTACACTTACTTACTGGACATGCCTCGTAGTTGCAAAACAATCTTTCCATAAGTAAGCACTTTAATGATTCTAATAACGTATTAATTTACACACAGGGATGTAATAAATATAGGCACAATGCTCTGTACTTTGAATTTTTTAAAGTTTGAGCGAGCCTTTTCCACTTGTCATAATAACACAGGATTCCTTCCTTCTACAGACAAGATTGGAACAATGGTTAGTATTATTCAAACTTAAAGGAAATAATTTATTACTCGTTATTTCTTTATTCGAATTTATTTATAAATAAAACAGTATATGGGATATTTGGTGCATCTGTCTGTTGTACATCTATAGGTGAATTTTCTTATATATAATATATTACGTTTCATATTTGTGTCTTTAATGCCGCATGCCTCTCAGAATCTTTGTACGTTTGCAGTTATGTGTGTGTGTGTACATAATTATATCAGTGAACCGAGGTATCAATGTTGTATGTATGAAATGTTTGTCCTTGTCTCTGGCTATGTCAGTCTGTTGTCACTTTAAACTGTCTAAAATGTAAAATATATTGATGTCTACCCTAGCTGTATTTAGTTTGTGTAAAGGTAAGTCAGTCTTTCTGTAGGTACCTTATGAATACATAACATATATATATATATATATATAAATGTGTGTCTGTATGCATTGTTTTAGTTGAGGGTATTAGATGGATGTGGGTGAATATGCTTGCCTATGTTTTACTTTTTTATTGTAAAGTTACGTTGTCTATAAGTATATTTCATTGCTGTAGCTATGTTACAACTCTATAAATATTTTTTTTTTGTTTTGTTTTTTGAAGGAGCCCAACAACTAGGTCTTCTGCCCCTCCTGATGTTCAATCTGAAAGCATGCACTAAACCACACGTTCTATCCAACCCAACCTTTCCACGTCCTATTTCTGACACATGTTCAGATTATCATAGAATCTATACATATGAATAACTGTCTCCTATTCGTTTGTCTATTATTGTCAGTAAAGGAGGTATATATGTCACTCTGTAATAGTTTGCCTATCCTAGTTATATTTGTCTATCTCTGTTTTATATTTTTTTAATCAGTTGAAGAGTTTAGAAATTAAATGCAGAGAAATCATAATTGTATAACTAAAGTTAAAATTTTCTATTTCCTATCATTTTTCTCCAGTCGATATTAATCGTTTATAAAAATGGGGTAAAAAAACATTATCTACCAAAAAATCTAATTAATTATTTATTTAGATAATGCGAACATTATGGTAATGGTAAAAATTATTGGGCAATTTAATAATTGAATCAGTATGTAAGTAAGCATTTTTTAAAACCATACTTTTTATTTTCTCTTACTACTAAAAGAAATGTTGAAATCGTATCAAATTTTTAAATCTGGGTTTTCACCGGAACTAGGTATATGGTCTTTAAAACCATGAGTAAAAAAAAAAAAAAAAAAATGTTTTCAGAGAATGGCATCTTGTAAGTGAAAACGTGTTTTGTATGTCTCTGTGATTGGCTGTGTGTGAGCAAACTATCTCAAAAACTTAAAAATGGCAGGAAGCTCAAACTTGATATTATTGTGCTCAGATCACCATCGTATCTGTCAAGGGAACATATCGGTCAAAATACATTAATTTTACTGTAATTTTTTTTTTTTTTAGTTTCTCGCAATTTTTGTTGCAAAAATAGCACCAAGATATTGGTGTTGCCAATGCACTTCGGCCTATTTCGATCTATTGTGCTATGCCCCCTGGAAGCCGCAGGCTATTGGCCACAGCACCCGAAAAGCTGTCCTAGCTGAACATCCTTTCTACAAAACCTCCATCAGGCTGAGATCCCTGAGGAATCCCAATACCTGACAGGCTCTAGAGAGGGTATATGAATCTTCTCTGAGTGGCTGCCTCGCAGTCTGTTAGGAGATGTAATGGAGTTTCCTCCAACTCCCCACAGAATCTGCATGAGCTGCCACTTTCCAAACCCAGCTTCACCAGGTGTCCTCTAAGTCGGCAATGCCCCGTGAGGAAACCCGTAAGAACACGGAGCTTGTTCTTGCTCAATCCAGATGCAGGCCTCCGATCTCCGTTGGTTATAATTTCCCAGGCAGATCTTGGCCTTCCGCAAACCGGGGAGGGAGTACCAGAGTTGAGATCTCCTCGTCTCCTCCTTCTCCTTCCTAAGTTCCTCCAACAGAAACTGGTCGCTGACCCCACAAAAAGGTTCCGGTCCTAGAAGCGGGGTCGTAGCGCCTTTCCTGGCCAGGGCGTTGGCCATCTCATTCCCTTCAATGCCAACATGCCCCGGCACCCACGAAAGGGTAACTTTATTCCTCCTGCCTAGGTTATTAAGTTTACCTAGGCATTCCCAGACCATTTTAGGGCTGGTAACTGATGCACTCAATGCTAGACCATCGGAAAAGATTACAATCTGCTTGTTCCTATATCCCTTATCGAAGTTAAATTGTACGCATCTTCCAATAGCGTATATCTCCGCCTGGAAGATGCTGGGAAACTTACCCATGGGTTCCGAGTGCTTGATCCTTGGACTAACCACTTCCGCCCTAGTCCCCTGGAGGGTCTTAGACCCATCAGTATACTCAGGGGAAATATCGGTCAAAATCCATCAATTTTACTGATATGTTTGTTATTTTAGTTTCTCGCAATTTTTGCAAAAATAGCACTAAGAATTTCTTTAAACTTCCTATATTATCTACACACATTTTTCTGGAATAATTGATATCTGATGGGTTCTGGGTGGGGCTATAATCTTATCATTTGCTATGTATGAACTGTCGCTTGAATATCCATCTATAGATTATTACTAGAATTCCAAATCTGAAGAAAATCGGATAACCGAAAGTGCAGCTTACATAATAAGTTTCTGAGTTTCTTTTCACTTTTCTCGAAAACAGGTTCCATCATTTTTTTTTTTTTTAAATTTAATAGATATACAATGAAAATTTATCTATAACTAACAAATAATTTTAGGGGTCTTCTGGGAAATTTGTGAGATATGATTAAATTTGAGCTTTTTCATAGAGAGTTGGACAGAGGAAGCTTTCAGGAGAACAAGTATAGTACCCACCACCTATTATTAATTCTAGCCCAAATAATATTTAATAAACATTGAAAGTTTAAAAAAAATGTATCAATTTATTAGAATTGTAATAATTATTGCAGTAAAATAGTCTGTGAAAGGTTCACATCAGATATATACAAATTTTTTTTTTTTTAATTAGTATTAAGCTGTTGTGTTATCTCTGGTTGATAGGAGCAAGTTTTAAGGGATATCTATGGAGGAAGTAGAACCGAAGAGTATGAGAACTGTTGAAGTGAAATATTTAAGGGGCAATCTTTGATACGAAGTTTGTTTATAGCAAAGTTTATGATGTTTTGAAAAGCGTTCTCCCATGGTCTCTTGGTTAGAGAAATGATGACATGGTGCGGTGGTGTTCTAACTATAGAGTGGCTGGTTAGCAGCGTGTCGTGCGCCTTCAGTTCTCTGCCTAAAGTTGGATTCTCGTCTCATAGTTTACTTATCCATTTACACTGACATAATTTCTCAATTCAAAACTTATTAAACCAAAAACTCTTTCTACAATAACGGATTATTATATTAAGACTAACTAGTACGTAGAATTTTTTGTAAATTATTATAATTTTTATCATATTTGTATTTTTTTTTTGTTGATTGAAAATGTTTTGTCGTAAAACATAATAAATAAAATAGCCAGCTTTTTTTTTTGTAATTATTATATAACATTTGACTTCCGTAACCTTTTTATTACTTTCTCTTACTCCTAGTAAAAGGAAGTTTTGTAATCGTGACAAATTTTCGATTTCGAGATCGAGTTTTCACCAGAAATATCCGTTTTTAAGGTGGCCTGAGTCCAAAAAAGTGGTTTTTAGAAAATGGTCTGTGTGTGTACGTTAACTGTCAAAATTCCTCAACCGAAAGTACCACTTAACTAGTTGTTTTTGTTTACTTTTTTGCAATTTTCTCAAAAATGGCTAATACGATTTTCTTGAAACTACCTACATAAACTACAAATACAAAAAGCTATAACTTTTATTTAAAACATTTCTCTGGGAAAATTCATTTAAGAGTACTTCTGGAGGAGCGGTTGGGTTATGGCTTCCTCTAAAGTGCGATTTTTTTTATTTTATTAGACAATTCTGTTATCTAAATAATGTTAATTAGAATTAAAGATGTTGCTGGAATTCTCGAGTTTGAAAAAATCGGATGGTCGGAAGTGTGTTTACTTTACCACTTTAATTAATGATTTTTTCACTTCTTCGCGATTTTCTCAAAAATGGCTCCGACGGTTTTCTTGAAACTACCTGTATAATCTACACATACAAAGATTACAACTTTCACTTAAAACATTTCTCTGGGAAAATTCATTTAATGGCACTTTTAGTGCTGAGGGGGGTTATGTTTTTCTCTAAAGCGCTATCATATTTGATTATACAATTCTACTATCCAAACAGAAATAATTAGAAATAGATGAACAAAATTCCGAGTTTCGACAAATGTTTTTTCAGTTTTCGACGAACTTCATTAAATTTTGTACACTAACATAAAATTTGTCAAATATAATTTTGAGAACTGGAGTAGGAGAAATTTGTGTGAGTGTTTCACGCCAAATTGTTTTTAGTTAATAAAATATATTCTTATAATTAGAAGGAGTTAATTTTCTTATATTTTTTTGAAAGTATTAATGGCCTACAAATTACAGATTTTTATAATCTCACATCACACACCCGATTATTTACTTGTATAAAAATTTTAACCTATGAACCCGACTAAACTGGAACCCAAACACTAGACTTAAACGGGCTTCCCTTAACAATCGTTTGAGACTACTGGCTAGACTCCTTGACAAGCGTTCCATACTCACTCTACAGAATAAAAGACGTCTGTATACTTTACTACTCGCACCCAACTGGATGTACGTAATTATAATTCTATAGAACCGCAAAACGTACCAACCTCAACAGAATACAAACCCTGCAGTCCAAAATACTCCGAAGCATAGTCGATACTCCTTATTACGTTTCCAACCACACAGATCTGAAGATTCCTTTTGCCCACGATATTACGAAGCTCCGATACAAGGAATTCCACAGCAGACTTCCCCTTCATCGCAATCCTCTCGCCCAAACCCTCTCTTCCACCACACTTCCAGGTAATCCTGTAAAGCGTTTGAGACATCGTTGGCCCAGCGACCTTATAGGTAAGTAACGGTATTGCCGCTAGATAACTACCATTCATGACCATCACGTCATTGTTTGTATCACCTAGCTCATTTACTTATTACATATCATATATGTAGTACTGTAAATATTCAATAAAACAATTAAAAAAAATAACGTATCAACCAACATTTAAAAATAAATAAAATAGGTAATAAATGTTTCTAATTGCAAGTTGAATTGATTTTGTACTGAGAATTTTCTTCATAAAATCAGTGATAAACGGGATACTTAGTTTTTTTTGTTTTTTGTTTTATCCGCTATTAATACGCATTCTGGTAACAGTGAGGCGGTAAGCAGTAACTACGCCTGCACCTCATAAGATAATTTTTACATGATAACCTGCTTTATTTTGTGGTCAACGATCTGTTTCGGGCCTTTAGGTTGTCTTGATCAGGTCAAAGACCTTCTTCAGCATGTCTTGATAAAAGTGTTAAGTCATAGACTTGTGTAATGGAATCGATCATCTGTTGAGGAACTTTGTCACACAGACAATGCACTCATGTTGCTGAAACCAGGCGTGTCAAGTGCTACCATCATGGCTTCCAGGCGTACTTGAACTAAGCAATACTCCCGCTATCATGTTCAGTGCATTTTATGAACAATAAGAGCCAAACTTTCCCGCAGAAGCTGTTTCATGCTCCTATCAAAAGCTAAGAGAAACCAGATAAAAAATCTCGCTAATTGAGGGCTTTAGTTTCAAGATTGATCTTGAAGTGTTAACAAGCAGTACTTGAATGTAGTGGAATCGTTTATTGTGATTCCTATGGTATGTAGTAGATGTCTTGAAGAGGGCGAAAGTTAGTTTAGAGATTTTTGGAAGTTAGTGCTCGATTTACTAATACTGAATTTATAAAAATAGACTATATTTTTACAGTAATTTAAATGTGAGAAAAGGTAACTATTAGCATGAAATACTTAGATAATTTAGAGTTAAAATAACAAATAATTTAAGATGATTAAAATAAATAACTAAGATGCACAACTATCAAAAATAAGTATAAGTAAAACCTGCATAGGGACGCGGAACTGCTGCTCGTATAACATGTACTCGTGTATAATAATCTAATGACGTACTGGTATATAGTGATCTACTGACGTACTGGTATATAATAATGTATATTAATCTAATGGCGTACTGGTGTATAATCATCTAATGACGTACTCGTGTATAATAATCTACTGACGTACTGGTATATAATGATAAGACGTACTGAAGTATAATGATCCCCTCTTCCAATGGGGCGAAGTTTATATTAGTGTTAGCAACACTCACACCAAGACATCTTCCTAGTGTGCGACCTTGTGCGACCTTGGTTAGTTCGGTGACCAGTGATTTAGGTCAGTGGCCAGCTTTATCGGTGCTTGCTTTGATGTAAAGTATTGATCCCTTGGTTTTGTTTGTTTGGCCGCGGCCTTGTCTTGACAGCGGCCGGCTAGGCCACTAGTTATAATTATCTTTTATTCCTACCATCCTTTGTGAAGATAGCAGCTGGCTGGAACCACTTTGACATTGCTATGACTTTATGTCATTACATGAATAACTAAACCAACACAAAGAAATCCTAGCCACTAAGTAGAAAACAATCAATCAAGCATTCAAGAGCTTATTGTCTTTTGGGAGGGAGGGTCTACAACATTACTCAAGAGTTATTCAAGAAACTGTTTGTAACAAGCATCAACTGTTACAACTCGCTCTCTGCCAAGAATCTTCGCCAAGTTGGCCACACTAGCTTTCAACAGATAGAATAAGCAAGATTTCTAACAAGTCACAACACTTCTCGAGCCACCTACAAGAGCCAACCTACGATTCTATAGCACAGCCAACATTATTACTCTTCGCTCCTCACTCCATCCTATTTTTATCATCTTTTCTCCTCACAAATTCCGTAAATATACTTTGAATATACTGCAAGTAGTGAACTCACAAATTTATGTCTTCATTTACATCACTTTCAATCACTATATCCTCCTACCATTATACTTGCAAGGGAAAAATAGTTTCTCATGTCAAAGAAAATCCCTTAGAGAACCCGATTCTCATAGGATAATCCATTAAATTGGCATACTACTAAGTATAGAGAAAATCAAAATACTTGCTAACGTTCCAAAGCGATTCAATTATTTTCGCCTCTGAAGAAGTTATCGACACAAATGCAATTAAAAAGTTGAGATAAACATACACAAATTCTACTGAACGATTAATCAGTATATAATTAACCCTCCATAGGTAACGTTCTCCTCAGCAGCTGAAGGTGTTTTTAAAATCCTTAGTATTTACATCATTGTGCACTCTAGCGGCTAAAATTTCCTGTATTCCTTCTTCTTTTAGTAAAATAAACTTCCGCTATAATGTTAACAAAATTTTTACAGCCGTTCTGTTTCTAATTATTTACCAATAATTTTTTTTAATAATTATGTTCATAAATGAAGAATTTGATGTAACTAATCCTTTACTTATTGTTAAAAATTCATAAACTGTTGTATTTAATGATAATATTAGTATTGATAATAATACTGATATTGAAGATTGACATTTCAACAAGTACTTTATCTCGCTGGCCTTTTCAATGGAAATCATATGAATTTATTGGTTTTTTTTTTTTTACTGATGATTTGACAGTGGAAATATTTCAATTAATGATGACAGAAGCTTGGTTTATATTTCTCACGCTTCACGATTATTCTCCCAGAAATGAACGCAAAAAAAAATTAGATAAATTAACGATGGTTAAGAGAAATTTTTACTATATTTCTCAAACAATGCAAAGCCCATTCATTATAGTTTAGACCAATCTACGTACGTATTGAAGTAGATAATAATTTGGAGGCCGTAGCTTACAGGCACCACATATCATCAAAGCCAAGTAAATAAGGCATACAAATTTGTGCAGTGGTACAAGCAAAATTATATCAAACAGAAATCTAAAATTGTTGTAGTGTTGGTTCCGCCGAGCTGGAAAGCATCAGAGACATTTACCGTGGTAGCCTGCTTCATTTTGTGGTCATCGACCGGTTTCGGGCATCCGCCCATCTTCAGGATGCGTTATCAGACAGTGTGACAACACAGACTTGCACAGAGCAAATTCAGTTTACACACTGTTGTCACACTGTCTGAAAAACGCATCCTGAAAAGATGGGTGAATGCCCGAAACCGGTCGATGACCACAAAATGAAGCAGGCTACCACGGAAAATGTCTCTGAAGAAATCTAAAAATTTATGCTGGCCGGCAATCGTTTGGACCATTTCACGTAAGTATTTCGCTGAACGATGTCATTATGCGATTATAGAACGAATTTTTAATTTAGGTCGCTATATTATGGCCAATAATTGATTCACCAGAGTTCCTTTTGTGAAAGAAGTGCTGCAGATAAAAAAACTGTCATAACTGGCTGAATAAGGAAAAATAAGCCACAGTTTCTCCCTAACTTTGAGACAGGCAAAGCTCGCGAAATATACAGCGCCTTATATGGATTTACAAAGAACTAAACTTTGGTTTCATATGTCCAAGAAATAAGAAATACAGTAGTGTTAATTTCTAGTTTGCATAGAGATAGTAGAGTAAGTATTCAAGATAAATTTCTTTTCACGACGATAAAAAATATGAATTTGATGCGATTGACAATTTTTGCTCGTCTTGCAATTTCGCCAGAGGCACTAAGCGGTGGCCTAAGGTAATATTTTATTCATTTTTAAATATAAGTGGTTTAAATGTCAGGTAACATATATCGGAAATAATAAGGCAATACATAATAGGTGGGGATTTTCAAAAAACTTTATGAGATTGCTAATGAAGGTCAATTAAAAAGAAGAGTAATTTCGAATACAGGAACACCATGGGATCTTCAGGTCCGTAAAATGCAAGGAAGGAATACTCCTGTGGCAGTACCGACGCTTCAGATAATAAAATTTTGTGATCCATGTAAAATCGAAACAAAGAGTCGGAAATGAATCAACAACACAGGAATTATGTTAAATGTGAACAAGCTTGATTTGTAGAGACTTCCTAATTGATGGTAGGGATATATATATCAGTGGAGTAAGTTTAAAATTTTCAAATCACTTTAAAGTAATTGACTAAACAATTAATCTGTAATTGTTAATTTAATTTTAAATAAAGCATTTAAACTGTTTAAAAGTAAATAACCTGTTTTAAAAGCGCATAGATTTATTTATTTATTTCTAAATGCACCATTTAATATATTACATGTAATAGGATACAATATTAATAAAATATCAGCATACTCTTCACAACAGTAATAATAATTATTTGGAATCATATGCATATATGCACTTATCACATATTCATATATTATATATATATATATATATATATATATAATACATGTACATATACGAGGTCATTCTATATAAGTAACGAGACAAATCGCTGTAGCTCAAAAACGATTTATTTAATCAATACAATAGTTTCCGTACGTTATGTTGGCATCCTTGTACTTAGTTTCTCATCAACTGTTCGAGAGTATTTGGTAAGCATAACCTTAAATATATTCAGTTAACAATGGCGAGTCCGCTCGGAGCATTGCACCTCGGAAGAACAACGCTCAGTGATTAGATTTTTAGTTGATCCATGTACACAGGGTTGATTATGGTACACATATATAGATCATAATACACAAATATAAAAAGAGAGAATCATAAAGGGTAGGGATTAGCTTAGCGGTTGACACACTGGACTCCCAGGCGGAGGTTCCCTGGTTCGAGTCAAGCGGTGCTGCCATTAGATTTTCTGTTCCTAGGAGCCTCTGCAGTTCACTGTTCGGTAATGGACATTTTTGTCAGTAACGAGAGAACACTGCCCGGAGGCTGGCAATACCCTGAGATGGCTCTGGGCGCTAATGATCATAGATAGGCGCTCATTAAGTTAAAAATTAAAGAAATAAATAAAAATAATTTGATTCTAAGTTTTTTTTATTATAATATAATAAATTTGTTGGTAATAAAACTGTTCAATACTGTTGTCATTTAATCGTGTTTCACTGTGAGGCGCAATGTGTCTGAACTTGTTTCAATAAACATTCAGACCACTGAAGGGTTAAGAGAAAATCGTTAAGGTTATTATTAAGCAAATCATGAGAATCAGAGACATTTTCGGTGGTAACCTGCTTCATTTTGTGGTCATCCACATGGAGCTGGCTACCACGGAAAATGTCTCTGATGCTTTCCAGCTCTGCGGAACCAACCACCACAACAAATCATGAGAAATTAAAATAATAATAATGTTGCACTAATGGATTTTGACCTAGGTATTTAGCGTCCAAAAAAAAAATAAATAAATATTTTCGTGTCAGATCCGGTGGTGATACTTAAATGAAATATCAGGTTTGAGCTTCCTGAGAATTTTTCTTCACATACGCACTTACAGATCATTCTCTAAAAATCATGGTTTCTAAAACACCCATTTCCATTCAAAACTCTGTTTCGAAAATTTTACAGGATCTCAGTTCTTCCTACGTATTATTGATATAAGAATAAATTAAAGACTTTTTTCATTTAAAGTCTATTTGTACTTACATTTTCATAATACGAATAATTCAACCATTACTATACGTTCTATTCCCATTAGTAAATCTATTTAGAAACCTTCCTTGGTAGATAATTATTCTTTTGCGAATTTTTATAAACGATGAATATCGACTGGGATAAAAAGATTGGAAGAAGAAAATCCCAGCCTTCTTTATACAAGTATGGATTTAATTGTTATAACAATATTGTATGTAATAATTACTGTTATCGCACGTAACGTTGTAATTCATTGCTAGATATTAAGGTCACATATAAAATTAGTAAACAGTAAATAACAATAGTAAACTTAAAAATTAAAACTTCTCTAAAATGTAAACTTTGTTCTGTTCACCACGAACAACAGTCAGTAGTCGCTTAAAGCTTTCCCAGGGCACACACATACCGCTGTTATCTAGTCTACCAAGTTACTCAATTCAACTACTAGTCAGTTATTTTCTTCATCTCTCTCCACATTGGAGCACGCTGCAGCATTCTACGCTTCATGCAGATGCTTTTCACATCAAGAAGAAAATTGAACACGTGACAAAAGAAAACCACCAAAAACAAAGTAAGTGCACTTATTATTATTATTCACGAAAGAAGAGGGCGAACCCTACGCTATCCAAAGCCTCCCAGGGCCCATATAGCTACACCTAAAGAATAACAACCACTGGGACTAGAACGAAAATTCAGGCCTAGGTTTTAACCATTTAAGTTTCACCACAGACCAAACCTAAAAGGACACAGCTTAAGATCCTCTATCGATATCCTATTCCGGCCGAAGGTCCTAAACCTAATTTCCTCACAACCCAAACAATTCGTCATCAGATGCATGGGTGTTTCCTCCTCAGTCTCACAAACTCTACAAAAGGGGTCAGGCACGAGTCCCATTATATAGAGATGTCTCCTTAAACCACAATGCCCAGTGAGGAATCCAACCAGATGTCTGAGGGAGGTCCGTGAAAGACATCGGACCTCGCTACTCAAAGCTCCGTCCGGGCCCCCAATGAGCATTTTAGACTGCCGACAACCCACTGCATCCATAGGGATGAGTGCTGTGAGGTCATCCACGTGCCAGAAGACAAACATGTCCCAGAAGACACACCAATAGCAGGCTCTGGACCAATGAAAGGGAGAGAGGCACCTAATTTGGCAAACCTATCCACCCCTCATGCCAAAAATTCCCATATGACCTGGAACCCAGACCAGAAGCACATCCTTTAATGAAGAAAGATCTTCCAGTCTTTTAGAACATTCCAACACCAATCTGGAAGTGAAGACACATGAATTAAGCGCCTTTAACGCAGCCTGGCTATCCGAGCAGATACATACACCTTTTAAATTAGTGTTACGCACCCTCTCATCCAAAATACAGCAAAGAATTGCATAAACCTCAGCCTGGAAAACGGTGGCCACTCACCAAGAGACACTACCAAATGGTCTCCCGCCTCAAAATAGACGGCAGCCCCAGACCTACCATCCATCCTGGAACCGTCCGTGTAGCATCGGAGATAATTCTCAGGAATCACACCAGACGGACCCAGGGTTAACCAATCTTCCCTAGAAGGCAACCTAACCCTGTAGGAATGACCAAAGACAAAAGTCTTCAAATTCCTATCAGAAGAGAAACCTGTAATGGGAATCCTTAAAAGCATCTCACGATAAATGGTAGAATGACCATATCGCTTAACCTGTCAAGTAAGTGCACTTACATTTTACAAAGAAAAACGTACGAGTATATTTTTGCGCATACACAACTCTACCAATAGATGGCAGGCCACTCGTCGCTTCAATAACATCAAGCATAGTGGTAGCGTGAGCGATTACCATTGATTATACGTAGGTATACAGTACATGTTCAAGACCCATCGCTGTTTTTTTTTTTTTTTTTTTACCTTTTATAAATTCACGTCGCTAAATTAATACATTGTATTATCTGTAAAAATATAATTTTACATTTAAAATTGTAGTTAATGATTTCATTCATTTTAATATCCATAAGGTTCCTGTTCATTTTCTTTAAAATTCCTTTTTCTTTAATTCATTTTAATTTGGATGTGAATTCTGCCGGCATAAATCGTATTTACACTTAAAAATTCATTATTTTATGTTCTTTCGCTATCTCATTTCTGTATAATTTTCATTGTAATATTTCAAAATCAATGGCCACTCTCTTTTATTTCATTTAATTCATTCATTTTGTATTACGTAGAAATATTATTTATTTGTTCTTATTTACTTTTTCGTTGTTATTCCAAGAAATAAATTTTAATTTTGTATTAGACAGTAAACGATTTTCTCCTTATTTTATAAACATTTATCAATCTATTTCTAGCTTTGAAAATTAGTTATTGCACTTCTTGCTGTCCCATTCACTTTACTATATAGTGCCTTCTATAAAATCCAAGAAAAGTGCGGAGAAATAGGAAAAGCCTATACGGACCTCTATTCGCCATACAACACTAAATAAAAACATTTAATTGTTGCTAGAAATGATAAAGAATTCTATCTGTTATATATTTTCTCCTGTTTTTAGTTACTAAGCTCTTCAAGTGAGTAGAAAATAGAAGTAAATAAAATCAAATAATATAATGCAAATCTCTATTAATGGATATAAGCTAGTTAATCTCTCGCTATGTTCTAGTAGGATTGTATAATTCTAGAAATTTTCCGTTCGAATGAAACTATCCTACGATTTTTGTTGCATGGTCAATTGGTTTATTTGCCCCAGTGTACTATTTCTTTTTAAATTCTTTTTTTTTTTTTGTATAGAATTAAAAACAAAACAGGAACCATTATCAATAAACTAGAATTGCAGTCCATTAAACAATAATTGCCTATTTTTCTACAATGAGATTTAAAGATCAACATTAAAGAATAGAGCATAAATTGGAAACGATAGTATCTATACTTCAATTTAAGTGGACTATAGAATTATTAATGTGGCATCGACAGGTACAAAAGTTTTGTTTTCTCTCCATTCTACGTAAGATCATATAAAGTTTTATAGCTTTGGCAATGTATTACCGCAATTAAGAATCTGATTTGAACAGTTCAATTTTCTGAAACCATATTGGCGGAAGTTCTTCTTCCGACAAATGTAAAATTTAAAGAGATCCTTTCCCTTTGCGGTATTACTGTTCCGGAATAAAAGTTCCCTCTAGGCTTAATTTCCATGATATTTTTACTGATTGATCCCTAAAAGAAGAAAATGTCGAGGCAGCCTATTTACGATTCTGCTTTAAACACATAAGTCTATATAAACTACACGATATACTGCTAATTATTCAGCAATAAGTAGTAGCAATAACCAAAGCTTTTAGATATATATTATGTCTATGCAACAAAAGAATATAGTCATTTTCACTGACAGTTTTAAGTTTAATTATGAAACTGTGTAATATCGGTGGGTGGTGAACACATTCAGACAGCAATTTAATAATCCATTCAGTTGACCTAATATATAAAGTAAAAAAAAAAATGGAGAAAGATTTGGTTCTGTGTTGTATAAAAGCTCATGTAGGTATAAAACATAATGAGAAGGTAGACCTGGAAAAGGGCAGCAGAGAAAGGTAACAAATATAAAATTGAAATACCTTCTACTGAGTTCCGAAGAAATATAAACATAAGAGCAACTATTTATTTTTATTATTTTGGCTTTAGCATCTACGGCTATAGCCATGCAATATAGTCTTCTGATCCTAACATTTATTTAATTTACATAAATATTAATTACCAGCTTCACAATTATTGACGTATACATCTATACACTTAATCCTAGTCTTATCATGAACCTATAGGGTATCCTAATATGGAATGGAGTACTTAATATTCCTTTCAACCCGTTAAACCTAATCCTAATTTAAAACTATATACAATTATTTACATAACTCACTCACAAATGATTCACGTACTGTTCACGCGGTAACCTAAATAAATTCATTCCCGCTATAAGAGCACCTAAAAAATGGCAATCTTTTTACGACCTTAGCAATACTGGAAGATTTAATAAAAATATTATTTCTACAGGTGGATTAAAACCTTGGTTTTCTCACATGAAGGATACCCCCAAAAAAAATATTGTACGATCTTAAATAAATTAAGGAGTAAACACGGAATTTGGGGCAATTATCTTAATAAAATAGGGGTTCAGATGGGCCCCGCCGAGGATTTAAGCCATATAATTATGGAGTGCGCTAAATTCAGTATACAAAGGAAAATAATGTGTGATGTATTTAGCAAAAAATAAATTTGCCCATTTTCATACAGCACAGTATTAAATGAGAAGGAAGTTTATGTATATATTTATATCTTTTTAAATGATATTCATTTATTCGCCTGATTTAAGTTTTTAAGTTATTGAAGGGGGGAAAAAAGTCTTTATAGGAAGTAAAGTTTATAGCAAAAGCTGAAGCAAAAATAAAAAGCATCTGGAGAAATACAATGGCGAAAAAAATCGGGCGCAATTCTGGCCGAATTATTAGGGCTTAGTTTCATGTCGCAGTTTAAGCTATTAAATCACATCAATTTTGGTAATTATTGGACCATTTTCAGATATTAATATAATGGTGTTCCCAATATCTAAAACAATTTATTTAACGTTATTTTTTAACTTTTTATTTAGAAATAATTCAATACCAATATAAAGTTCATTTTAATATAAATTTACAAGATATAACCTATAATAACTTCTATTCTGAAAAAAATGTATGTAATAATTCATATCAGTAGGCATCATTAATAGTCCGTACAAAATCATCTTGGTAATTTTTGAATAAAGCTCCCACAATAATTGAATTGATTTTTTTGTTTAAATTATTTCCGTTAAAAAATATGACACCATATACTTGCTTACTTACTAGCAGTAAAAAAATGTAAGAATATAAAAATTGAAAAATATTTTTAAAAAAAATTCATATTCTAACACATTTTTTCAATTATAAAGGTATTTCGCCCCGATCATCTAGATCTGTATTAATTACAGATTACTAAACCAACATTTACTATCTTAAACAATAATTTATTTAAAAAAAATTGCTATGTCAATTAATGAAAAAAGTGAGTTAATTAAAATTCGATTAATTAATATATTTATGCAAAATATAATAATAATAATATGTACATTTATTCTAACACCCGCACAAACACACTCTATAGTGATGTAGCAGTATATCTCTATTATACTACTACCCTTAATACACAGTTTCTGTAAAATTATATACACTCATACAGAGTGGTAAGTCCATTAACTGTTATGTCAGGTAATAGGTAATAAACAATCATTTTGTTTAATATATTTGCACTATCTAGGGCACATAAATTAAAATGTGAGAGAGGTATCATAGATACAGCCATATAGTGAAAGCGGATGTGTAATGTATTTACAGACAGAATCCACTAACCACCCCACTAACTAATAAACTCACCAACAAAGGGTTTCGTTTAATCTATGTAAAATAAAGTAAAATGTCATCTGTCTGAAAATGGTACCGTCATGGTTAAAGCGCTAAACAAAAAATCCAGTGAAATTTAGAAGCATAAAATTATCGAGAAACAATATTCAATCATAATTAATTCCAAAATCATAGATTATTTTTGAGCCGGAGATTTAAAAAAAATATTAACAAATCTAAAATCTTCTAACAATCTACATAAGACATTCAAATATATATCTAATAATAATTAAAAAGGTGTTTTCAAGGTAAGATATAAATTTCATAAAATCATAATTTTAAAGTTTATTCAAATCTAATCATTCATCTTCTTCGATTTTCTATGTTTTAATGCAAGTTTTACTTTTCCAGCTCTCTGCAACTTTGCTTATCTTAACTTATGTAAAGTTTATGAAAAACTTGTACACAACTTCACTAGACGTAGCTCTTTCAGATTATATTAATTAAATTTAGTTTCTTTATCAGTTATGTGCCTTCATTTATATTTAATAAATAAAAAAAAGCAACAAGGAGGAAGTTCCGTTGTATTAATAATTTACTCTAGCTTATATAAAAAAATCTGGTGTGAAACACTCACACAACTTTCTCTTACTCCAGTTCTCAAAATTATAATTGACAAATTTTATAGTTTTTGTACCAAATTTAATGAAATTTGTCGAAAACTGAAAAAAAACTATTCAGTAAAAGCGCACTTCCGGTTTACTGATTTTCTTCACACCCGGAATTTTGGCCATCTATTTATTTCTAATTAATTTCATTTGGATGATAGAAATTGTATAATCAAGTATGATACCACTTTAGAGGAAGCTGTAACCCTACCCCTCTCCTAAAAGTGCCCTTAAATGAATTTTCCCAGAGAAATGTTTTATATGAAAGTTGTAGATCTTTGAATGTTTAGTTTTATATGAGTAGTTTCAAGAAAATCGTCAGGGCCATTTTTAACAAAATCACGAAAAAATGAAAAAATCATATTTAGTAAAGTGTTAAAACAAAAGCACTTCCGATTTTCCGATTTTTCTCAAACTCTGAATTACAACAACATATTTAATTCTAATTAACATTATTTAAATGACCGAATTGTGTAATAACCTGAAATAGCACTTTAGAGGGTAACCTAACCCCTCCCCTCCCCCAGAAGGGCCCTTAAATCAATTTTCCAGAGAAATGCTTGAAATAAAAGTTGTAGCTCCTTGTATATGTAGTTGATGTAAAAAGTTTAAAGAAAATCCTTGGAGCCATTTTTGAGAAAAACGCAAAAAAGTAAAAAAGTCAACTAGTAAAGTAGTACTTCCGGTTGAGGAATATTGACAAATAACGCACAGTCAGATCGCATGTTGATACCTAAACGGAATATTAACTTTCAGTTTTCTACGGTTTTTCGTTTTTGAGCTATGCTGTTCACATATACACACAAACACACACACACACACACATATACACATACTCAGACCATTTGCTAAAAACCACTTTTTTGGACCCAGGGGACCTCAAAACGGATATTTCCGGTGAAAACTCGATATCGAAAATTTGACACGATTACAATACTTCCTCTTACTAGGAGTAAGAGAAAGTAAAAAGGGCATTTCAAAAATAATTTTAGTGTACCCACACCCCATGATACTGTTCTCTCTATCTCTTTATTTGACGAAATATAATAACAAAACCAAACAATAATTCAATATTTATTTTTATTGTAACAGATTTGCCATAATAAATTTAGTTAATAGTATTATAATGTAATAAACACGTTTCTCTTTGATGAAAACCTCCAACAATAAGTTGGTAGCTTTATGATGTCGTTGCCAGCCGCTTCAGCGCTAATATTCTTTTAGAGCGCACATTATCTCTTCTATGATGCCCACGATAGATTTCCACGAGCTAGCTGTTCTAGCAAATGGTTGCTAGAACTGTCAGGAATTCTATCTAATCAGCCAATATCACCAAGCAACGCCACCTAGATCATTGTTCGCTATTGTCTTTGAATTCATTCATTATATTCCTTCTCCTCAGAGTATCACTAAAAATAAACTTGTGAGTAACAATGTCTGCAGTATCTGTATATTTCTTTTATCAACAAAGCCAAACATCATCCTGTCCAATACTGTTATAGTATATTTCACTTCAAAAATTCTATCACTATTTCCTATATTAATTACCAAGTAGAAATCTGGTTTACACTATGAAATGTATTTGGTGTGTTGTGTTTGTTGTATGTTTGTAGCGGTAGCTTGTAGTGGCTTGAGCGGTTTTGTAAAAGGGCTTGTGTTTGTAAGTTTTAAGAGAGTGAAGTAATAAGAATAATTATGAAAACATTGGTAGATTAAATTAAATATATTCTTTAAAGATATTTAAATGCTATTCAGTAACTCTGTAATTAAGTACAAAACTCTTATGTTTTAATTTATAACTGGCACAGTCCTGATGTGTTCTGCTTCGGTGTCTACAACAAACTCTCTTTGAAGGAATGTCTTCTAATTGTTATTTCAAATCATCCCCTGTGAGGAGAAGGGTAGACAATGCTAGCAAGGTTCATGAACTCTAAAGGACAATAGTGGTCTTCTACCTGAATATTCCTTTTGCAAGGGAATGTCACATTTTCTTGATATTTTTGATTTTTTCAAAATAAATATATTTTTATGTTTCTAGCATCCATCACAACTATAATACCAAAACATTGCTGAAGTTTACTTACTCGAAAATTGTTTCAAATATAAGTGATATGAAAAAAAAATCAGAGAATACTGAAAAAAAAAGCAGTTCAGTAAAGTCGCAAGATTTTTCCATCGATTTTCATTAAACTTGGAATTTTGGCAATACATTGATTTCTTATTAATACTTTATAGTTGATATAACATATTATATAGGGACATGTACTATTATGTAGTGGAAGAACGAAATGGAAAAATAATAGTTTTAGAAAAAAGTTTTGTGAAAATTAGTTAGTTCAAATAGTGTATATAGTGATGGGTACAGAACCAGGTGTACTACAATCTAGGTCATTGCTATTAGGAAAACAAAGGCACAAAAACCCGTTAGGCCAAATCTTTTGTAAAAGAAAATTCCCCGCTAAAGAGAGCATTCCTTCAAGACAGATTTGTTGTAGACACCAAGGAGAACACATCAGAACTGTACCAGTTTTAAGTTATAACAAAAGAGTTTATTATAAGCTTATTATTGTGATATTTTAAAGTAACTCAATTTCTCTTAGAGAATATATCTATTTTAAAAACAGTGGTGCTCTCTTGATTATTACTAATACTTCTATTAAACATACATACAAGTCCTTTTACTAAACCGCTCACGCCATAACCAACTACTACAAATACACAACATCACCAAACACATTTCAACTATAATAAATAGCACTATAGAGGAAAGCCTAAGGTCACCCCTTGCCACAGAAAACCACTTAAATGAATTTTCCTGTAAAAAAAGTTTCTGAGGAAAGTTGTAACTCATTCTATATGGTAGTTGATAAGTTTTTTTTTTTTTTAGAGAGTGAAAAATACAAGAAACTAAAAATTCTATTCGATAAATTAATACTTCCATTTAATCGATTTTAACCAAAACCTTATAGTCCAGTCTGTAATGTAATTGGTGAAATGAGTAGTTTGTGTGTTGTAGCTGTAGCGTGAGCGTGTTTGATAGGGCTTATATGTGAATATGTTTAAGTGAAGAGACAAGTATTAAGAAATAAATAAAAAGTCACCATTATTTTAAAATAAATATATTAACTATATATTAAATTAGTAACTTTACTAAATAATTATTAATTGTGAATATTCAATTAACTTATATATGTACTTGTAAGGGGCGGGTGTTGGTGTAGTGGTTATGAGCGTGGACTTGTAAGTGGGAGGACCCCAGTTCGAGTCCAGCGTATAACTGCTAAATTTTATATTTAAAAAATGTTAATAGTAAAGTAGGTGCTTCCGCCCCCGTCCTCGACACCTAATTTGGTAGCTGGACGTTAAGCCCGCCTGAAAAAATAGGCATTACTTTACTTTACTTTTTATATGTACTTGTAAATTAAATATTTAGCTAGATTCATTTAAACGTAAATCAAAGCTACTGAAGTTAAGAAAGCGACTGCCTGATACAAATCATACTGTTTAAAAAATTATAAGACAACTGATCAACGAATGCCTTTCAAATAATGCTGCTATGTCTGGAGGGAGTTTTCTTGAAAACTCTGCAAGGTCACTTTGAAGGGAGTCTATTGTCTTGCCCTAACGGTTTCTTGTCCCTTTATCTCTTCAACAGCATAATACCTGACTTTTTTCACTTTTCAAAAAAATATTTTTAAAATCATCAGAGACATTTTCCATGATAGCCTGCTTCATTTTGTGGTTTCCATGATAGCCTGCTTTATTGACCGGTTTCGCAGACAGTGTGATAACACAGACTTGCAAATAGTGAGTGAGTGAGTGTGTAAACTGAATTTGCTGTGTGCAAGTCTGTGTTATCACACTATGTGACAAACGCATCCTGAAAATGGGCGAACGCCTGAAACCGGTCGATGACCACAAAATGATGCAGGCTTCATCACAGAAAATGTCTCTGATGCTTTCCAGCTCTGCGGAACCAATCACCACAATTATTTTTAAAATCACTATATTTATTTTCCAATTCTTTTTTAAAATTTTTGCATTTGCTTCTTCCTCTACATCCCCCATTCCTCCACCCCCCAGGATAGAATTTAAATAAACCCATCGAGCTTGAAGTTCTACGATTTTCTGTTTTTCTCAGTTAATGCAATTCCAAACCTCTTTCTAATTTCTAAAAAACTGCATTTTTCGACTCAGGGGCCTTACAAAACGTGTAAGTACTTCCGATATCGAAAATTTGTCACAATCACAATATTTCCTCTTACTACGGGTAAAAGAAATTAAAAAATGATATGAAGAAAAGCTATATTATGATATTTAAAATAATAAAATATTAATAGCTATATCATTTTTTTCAAATTAAATTTATTTCTATAACAGAAGCTAGGTTAAGAACAATTTTTTTTTTTCTTATTAAAAAGAAAAGAGAGAAAATGGAATAGAAATCAGTAGTAAGAGAAGGTCAGATAGAAAATAGTGGATCCGAAGCAATAGGCAAGAAGATCTTTTGAGTAGTATTAGAAAAGGGGTAGCTGGAGAAGCGCTAATACTTGTACAAGAGGATAAGAGAAGAATGAGAGCGGAAGAGATAAGGTCTGTTTGGGGCTAGCAGAAGGGTCAAAAGGTACAGTATAGGGTTGCTCGATTTTTATCTGATGACCATTTGTAAGGTTTGCCTATACTCATGGCCTCTTGCCCTTCAAGGAGCTCTCATCATTTCTGCATCCATTCATACTAACACCACCAGAAACAACTATTCTTTATTTTCCCTTATATGAATTTTATTTATTAAGAAAGAAACTTAATTATCAATGTTGCTTTGTAAATAATTATCATTCAATGATAATAATATAGATACGATGTTGTAGATCATTTAATAATTATTTGGTAAGAAATGAGTTTATAATAAATGTATTTTTTGTTTAATTTTGTATATCTTGAATTAAATTGATAGCGTTTGACGAATATCTTGTAGTTCCAGGACCTGAACTAGGGTTATCCGTTCATCAAAAACTCTATGCTAGAGCTTCTGATTAATGTTCGTCAATTAAATGACACGAATATTGAATATTCCATTGCATAATTAATATATTGTGAATACCAAGACAAAGATGTGGCCATTGTTGCATTAAATAACATTTCAATTACCGCACTTCGCTAACTTTCTCTTACTTATATAATTGCAATTGATTATTTACTAGAAATATATCCTACTATAAGTTTCCCCAGATATGAAGAAAATGTTTATAGCGATTATCTGTTAGACACCATCTGCGTGCGCGCTTGTGTGTGTGTGTGTGTGTGTAAATGCGCATGAACAAAATATCTCAAAAATAAATAATTGCTAGAAGCTTGAATCCATTATTGGTTACCACAACGGAATCCGATACAAAGGATTCGGCCAGAATCTATCAACTAAAAGTAGGTTCCAAGAATTTCATTTTTGAAATGATTTTCTCATTTATTAGCAAACATATATTTTAAACCTGGTTTACTAACTGCAAATATTGCAAACACATCTTAAAAAAAAGAATTTTCACTGATAAAAACTCATATTCAAGAAATTGTGTTACTTCCCCTAGAAATTGTGGTACTTCCCCTAGAAATTGTGGTACTTCCCCTAGAAAGAATATAAAGTAAAAAGAGTCTGCAAAAGTAATCCAAATATATAAAATTAAATATCATTTTTCGATGAACGTTTATAGTTACGTACAAATTTAGTCAATTGTTTCAAACATTAAAATACAAAATAATTACGAAAACTGTTTTCAAGCAACAAATTCATTATACTTAAAAAAAAAATTGAAAAAGATAAATGGAAATATAAATAAGTAATAAGTAATCATTAAGTGCTTAATTAAACGGAAGGTTATTAAAGAAAGCCTGTAAGCCTCTTAGGTTTCAGTAAGTATAAAACTGGTTACAACCCTCAATTAAGATGTATTTTCTGAAAATCCCTCAATCCGGATCTCTTACCAGAAAATAATATTTCATTATTAGTTAATTTCCCAGAATTAATCTTATTCTTTCAAGAAAATCTTTTATTTTTTAAGAAAATCCTTAATTTTATTTTTCCTTACGGAATAATATTAGTTTGTGGTGTAATTTATTAGTATTTTAGTCTTTATTGCTAAATCAATGATTGAGAGGTTATTAAGGAAATGGTCGGTTATGAAAGTTTTGCAAGATACTTCCCTTTCATTCTATTTTCGTTCATAACCATTTCTCATGAAATGCCATTTAATAAAATGAAAATCGCTATTTTTAATATTCGCAAAATGATTCGAATTTTATTGCTGATTTCTTTCTTATTTCCATGTTTTTCTTTTTTAAATTTTTATACATTTTCAGGATAAATTGGATGGATGATTACCAAGAACTTGAAATTCAGTGAGGTTATTGTAAGAACGGAGCACTTACAATAGAATTAAGCGATTACTGAAGTTCTGCTGTTGCTACTCAACTGCTACTCATACTGTCTAAGATATATCATCCATCTAAGCTTACCTCGTTTACATCAAGCACGTACGAAATTGTACATAGTCCATCAATGACATTTTACCTTCTCTAACTACAGTTAGAAATAAGAAACATGTGAAACATTGAAACATGATGAAATATGAGTTTTATTTGGTTAATCCAAACAATTTTACTTACAAGCTATATTGTTTTCATTTCTACAGGACAGGATTTAAAGTAAGAGTTAATTCGTTCCTCAGTACTCGACAAATGATCAAGTCCGATGTTTCTCAGGGCTCAGTTCTTAGTCCTGTGCTCGTTACAACCTACCTAAACGATATTCCTTTATTCGATACTTCTATTTTTGTCAAGTACACAGATAATAATACCCTTCTTCTTTCAAGAAATCACAAACTCTCTGAAGCAATGAATAATCTATTAAACAAAATAGTGGATTGGTTTCACAAATGGAAATTAAGACATACAAAAGAGAGGCAAACAAAATTGTTACCCTTCATAGAATGCTATCAACTGAACTGTTGTATTCTGTTTAATAATAATTAAATAGAATAATTGATCTACAAAACTTTATTTTCGCTCTTGCTAAAGTTAGAAAGGTATTTGTATATCAATTCAATTAATTACCATATCGTGATGTTTCCATATGACATTATACTTCCAATTTAACGTACACGACATTAACTACTGAGTAAAAATTAACAACATTGACTTACAGTGAAAAAATTGACTAGACCCTAAAATATCTTGGTTTACAGCTTGATACATGTCTATTATTTATTTATTTTCCAAATCATCTGTCTTTTTGAATACGAACATCAATGCGAGATGGAGGTGAAACTTTTTTGATTGGTTGCTCCGCTTATTGCAACCATCGTTGAATTGAACAAACCACTTACAGAAGTTCGGAAGATTCATATAACTTACACTATGTTGCTATGCATTTAGAGTAAATTTCAGATGATTTAATTAGAAATCGTATCATTGAACGCTATTCTTTTTAAGTGCATATGGCATACGGGGTGCCTGCCATCGTTTAATGACTAATTAAGTTATTTAAACTGACTAAAGTGTTCAAAGTAGCTTCTTTAAACTGTGGACATAGACGCAAACCTATGATAATGAAAGTATCGTCATTCTTGTATGAATATTCTTTTACTTAAATCTCTTTGCCTCTTTAATTACAGAATGACCCACGTATAATTTCTATCGGACAATAAAAGAAAAGAAATCGAATTTTCAGAATATGTGCTTAATATTAAACGCCATTTTCTGAAAGGCCAAGATAATAAAAGAAGGAAGCTGTAAAAGAAAAATATAAATATTTAATGTACATGTTTATAACAGATATTTATTTAAACTTGGTTTGTGTGGAAAACTATTATATTACGCTTCTTAGCAATAAAACCAAACTATTAAACAATATAAAATTCTCTTATAATAAACATTTAAAAGGAAAGTTAACACAAAATAAACAACGCTTTCATTGTTATAAAAAGTGCAATATTATATTATTTTTGTATTTAAAGTTTTAATTCGCAAACTTTGCAATACTGTAATAAAGCAAGTAATATTATGGGGCTTGGGATAATATGAAGAGTTTTAAAAGCAGAACGATATAATAATGTAGTACCACTTGTATAGCTAAGTTGATAGTAGCTAGTTGAAGGAAGTTTACTTAATAAACTATACTTTGTAATAAGTATACTCTTCTTGAATGATATACTAAGGTTCATTATCGGCAAACAAGGGATCTTGAACATTACTAAATTAAATTATTCTCTCCAATCCAGTAAATAGTCCATTTTCTAAATATATTATTTATTTTTATTAATATGAACCATGACATCAATCATATCTTAAACGAAATTGTAGAAGAAAGTGTTTCTCAACGGTCGGGTCACCATCCAATACCTAGGTCTACCATTAATTATATATATCCATGAGTGCTTTATTTGGAATTTGCCATTTTAGTTTTCTTAACAGAGTTCGGGAATGAATATTTTAAATAGAGTAAAAACTTACGATATGGTAGAGGAAAATAATTTTCCTGAATGTGACAGAGAACTCAAAATGCCTCAATATGTGTAGCAAATATTCGAGACCAAGCCCGCCTACTTTTAAGGATGAAAGGATTCATGAACAATCTAGAATTACTTTCTTCTTCTTAGTTGGTGCCACGTATCCCACTAAGTGATTCTTCTTCTTATTCTTTATTGAGCTGTATATTATATTAAATTCAATTTTAAGTTTAATTATTTCCATTTAAAATATGGATCAACTCCACTGTTAATTACTTTTTTATAAAATCAGTAACTTTTTTTTTATAAAAAAATAAGTGTTCTCAATCTTTGTGATATATATCGGCTGGGAAATTATCCAATTCAATTTTAATCGTGTTGTAATTCTCTTTCGGAATTTTGAATAGATTATTCAAAGAGGCACTCGTTTAATTTATCCAATGTTAAGGGGAAAATTATTGAAATAATTGGGTTTAACGTTGATAATTTTGCAATTAATAAATTATAGATTTAATTAAAAACTTATGTTTACTACTAATTAATATAAAGATAGAATTATTAGAAGAAAGCGGCGCCAAGATGTGGCAAGAGCGGTGGTTGCAAGCTATTGTGAAGTAGATGGTCGGCTTGTGATTGTATACTCAGATGGTGATGCCAGCTCATGGACTCAAGATAGTATTCAGACTTTTAATTGTAGAATTCTTCTTGAGTTATGAACTCCTGAAATGGGAGAATCTTGGGCGGTATTTGTTCCCCAAACACCTGTCCAATGTGGAAACAGTGACCGCATCGTTATCTTGCGGAACTGAACGCAACTCCAAATATTTTGTCAATGATAGGGCTGCAAAACAACTTTTCCAATGATGCTAATTTAAATTATTGTAATTCATAAAGTAACAGTTAGCTGACTTATTATGTGTAGAGGAGAACTACTTATTTCATAAGCATTCTTCTTTGAGCAAATAATCCGCTAAATGCTCTATGAGCAATTTTGTAAACACAGAGAGATTGTAAATCATTGTCTACCTCTTTGCTCTGGAAAATTATTTCAAGATCCATTACTCTATTAACTTTGGATGATGATGAATTTAAGAATATAATATAAGTTAAATGGAAAAAATTAGTGAATTCATGTTCACATAAATTAATTGTATGTGTCTTTAAAATAGACTTTATTTCAGAACTATATTTATTATTAATAATTTATATTAATAATTACAAGTAAAATTAAGAGTAACTGAATGAGGCAGGTAGGGAAGGGATTAGCTCAGTGGAGCGTTGGTTTCTCACGCGGAGATCCCGGGTTCGAGTCCAGCGCTTTTTTACCTAGATTTTTTTTACCTAGGAGCCTCTACAGTTTACTGTTCGGTGACTGCGTTTCAACGCGCGATTACTGATCTAATTCCCGTCCTCCTTCCTGCGTTATAAATATTAATATTCTTATTGCCCGGCTATCCTCAATTTTCCAAACTTTCTTGAAGAAAATACTTGATGAGCCTTGTGGGTTGTTGATAATAGCATAGATGAATGAAATGTGTTATTACTGCTATAAAATTATATTAATTTCGTGTTTGCAGCTACAAAATTCTTGAAAAAATGAAAAGCAAAAAAAATTCAAGAGGAAACATTCAAAGCAATAATAAAAAGGGACATAAACTAGGCTGACGGTTTTCTTTCACTTCAATGAATTTTCTTTTGGTGTTGTGGATTAAGGGTGGAGTGGTATTAGTGAATAGTAATATAGGTCAGATAGCCAACTCAATTAGCGTTTAATAACAATAGGGGGAAGCTTAATAAAATTGGAGAAGTGCCAGTATGGATAAAGGGGCAAACTATGGCAATCCAGAGGTAAGCAGATAGTCCGTGGAGAAGGCCAAAAGAGGTACGTTTCGGTTAGATGAACATTATAAGAGGGAGGCGAAGAAGATACTGGGAGAGAGTGTGTGAGTGAGGGAAAATGGGAAACTTGATCTTGCAGACAGTGTACAAGGCGCTTCTATGCCAAAACTATTATACAAAATTTAATTGGCATACTAAATCTTGTATTCTGATGGACTGTTTTTGGCATAAATTCAACAAGATATACTAGAATTTAGCCATAATTAAGTATATTGTTATGACAGTATATCAAACAGAAATTATGATAATGGACTATTGAAAATTATTAATTATTGTTCTAAGTAAAATAAACGAGATTCTTGACGTGCAACTATTCAAAAATGAATTTCAAATAATCGGTCCAGCAGGATGCAATCACAGCCATTAAAAAGCCTCCCTTATAAATATAAAATATCTCAACATTCGAAGGGTGAATTTTCTAATCCAGCAATTTGATAAATATTTTATCTTTTTTGTTTTCCTAAACCAAATAATTTGTTGTGGGCGCGAATTTCAAATTAAAAATTGTTAAGTTAATCTATTTTTAACACCGGCGATAATTAGTCAGGATATGTGTCAATAAATCTAATTATAATATATATATATATATATTATAACATACTTTATTTTACGTCCAATACATATTTACATAATTAGAATGCCAGAAAAGGATCTATAACTCTAACTGAGATTCAAAATAAAAGAGTAAGTAGGGCTATTCCAATATTAGGAAAAGGACGAACAAAAAACCTAATACAAATTAAGATTAAAAGAGAATTTTAGATAAAAACTTAGCTACTTAAGATATACTTAATTCTTTTATGATTATTAAAATGAATATTTACATTATACAAATCTATATTTTTAATTAAATCATTGTTACTTATTTCTGAATTCAAGAAAAATATTTCTGTCGCTTGTTTTATGACATCCTTAATAAATGGTAAACCAGTCTGTTCGTGGAGGGAACTAATCGGTGTTTACCTAAGAGAATCTGTAGCGTATCTCAGAAACTTATTTTGGATTCTCTGAAGTTTTAGCATATTGGTTGGACATGTAAGGTTCCACGCTGCAGCGGCATAAGTTAAGACAGGTCTCACCACTACTATGTATAATAAGATTTTATTTGTATTCAGCATGGAATGTCTATTTAAAAGTGGGAAAAGTGAGACTATTAATCCTTTAGATTTGTTACAAATGGTATTCACATGCTGATTAAATGTTAAAGATCGGTCCATCACAAAACCGAGATACTTTACTTTTGTGGACCAGTCTATATAGTGATCATTAATTTTCAATTTATGTTGCAATATCGGCCTCCTTTTGGTGAATCAAATACTTTTATTCTCGTTTACATTTATTTTCCAGCGATGGAAATATTTATATATTCTATTAACATTTTTTGTTAATCCTATTTATTATTCTGTCTATCCGCCAAGATGAAGCGTAAATAACAGTATCGTCAGCAAATAACGAAAGGCTAATGTCCACTATTTTGCGGAATATCGTTTATAAAAATCGCGAACAATGTCGGAGAAATTACTGAGCCCTGAGGGACGCCTGCAGAGAGATATCTACGCTGAGAAGATATTTTAATATAAAGATTATATTCATATAATTGATTTTTATCATCAGATGGTAACAAAGAACTCATGTCCAAAAAAGTTACTCTTATTTCTTACTCTTATTTCTCTGGTTAGTGAAGTATTACAATTGTGTTAATTATAGGTCCCTCATGGTAGACATGGCATAACCGCACATGCGTAATTAACAAAATTGCCTTGTCATAGTCATAGGAAGAGTTTTTCCCTTAATGATATTGGTAGCTGTTCTCACAGATTTTCCCTAATAATTTGCAAATGAATAGCTTTCCATAGATTGCATTAATACATCAAATCGCTATGAGAAATAATCATGTTTAACATCCATCCAAATTCAGAAAGTTTACAATACAATAAATAATGAATCTTCCGCAACACAAAACACACAGATTAAGGACAAATTTATTAGCTGTGGTCAACTGATATGATTATCATTTTTGCAATTATTATTGTAATGTTTTTCACTTTTTATAGGTAATATGTGAGTGAATAATAAAAACACCAAGTTCGTAATTTACAAAACGCTTAATAATAATGACAATAAACACAATTTTATATAGTCAACTTGTCACAGTTTAATTTCACTTAAGGAATCAATGAACGGGGGCCGCCTTTTATAAAAGATTCTAAATGGTTCTAGAAGATTTTTTATTCATTTCTTTAGTCAATTATCTCCTTATAAATGTTATAGCACATTCAGGCTCCTCTCTTTTCGAATATTACTTACACTTTTTTTTTTTAATTTAAGGCGCTTCAACATCTAGTCATTGGCGCCCGGAGCCTTCTCAGTGCACTGCCGGCCTCCGGACAGTGTTCTCTCGTTACAGACAAGATTGTCCATCACCGGACAATGAGCTGTAGAGGCTACTAGGAAGAAAAAAATCTAAGGGTAGCACAGCTGGACTCGAACCCGGGTGCTCCGCGCGAGAGTCCATTACACTAATCCTTACATTATTATTGTTATCATTGTTATTACGAATATATTCCATTTTTTTTTTTTTTTTATAAAGTGCAAAGTATTGAAGCTTCTGTTTTTAAGCAAATGAAGTATAGAAACACTGCTGGAGACAAACTGCTAAATAATTCGTGTAAGTGTAATACAAGTTTTTTTTTTTAGAAAAAATAAATGTAAAACATTGATTTAGATTGTTCTAGGGGCTAATTACACTGTGACCTGAAATGCACTCGGAGCCTTCTTAGTGCACTGCCGACCTCCTACGCAGGGTTCTCTAGCTACAGACAACACTGCTTGGAAGCCGGACAGTGAGCGGTAGAGGCTACTAGGAAGAGAAATTCTATAGGCAGCATGCTGGATTCGAGCCCGGAACCTCCGCGTTGTTAGTCCAGCGCGCTACCACTGAACTAATCCCTTCCTTCTCTATAGGCTTACGCCAAGGGCGAAGACGTTCCGATGTTCTGACGAAGTGCAAGGAGTACTGAGCTACGGTAATCCGTGTGATTGCTATTCCTCAAGTAACTGCTGCGGGCTAAAACATCTGGTTTAAAGCATGATCTTTCTTTCACAGTGATTACTATAATTCTAGTTGATATATTTAATAATTCAAATTTTTCAGAATGTTAACTAAACTTCAGTTGCTCTTAGAATTACTATAACTGCAGGTAGTGGGGATAGAAATGGTTGTTTTTTTAAGGCCTAAGGCTACCTATATGTGACTAAATTGAAGGGCAGCGCTCTCATTTACTTTCTCTGACTATTAGTAATTTATGAATATAAATAGATATATATATATATAAATAATTAAGGTAGTCTAATAAAAAAGATATTATAGAGGGACAAGTAAGAAGTTGATAACACCCTCTACGAAAATATTGAAAACTAACGGGACAATTATGAAGAAAATTTACTTGGTTATGATAGATAGCACAGCACCTTAGTGCATGGAAGAGTCTTTTATAATACACTAAACATTCAATACACAACATTTAGTAAGCAGTCTTTTTATTTTTGGAATAACAACTCTGTTATAAGTGGGAAATGAAAAATTTATATAGTTATTGAGGTTTGTTACAAAATATAATTTTTTGTTTTGTTTTTAAATTTGAATTTATTAATATGTTTTTATTAGAAATTAGATGTAGATTATCAACAGCATAAAGTTACTATTTATAATTATAAAGTTACTATTTATATGTTGTGGTGGTTGGTTCCGCAGAGCTGGAAAGCATCAGAGACATTTTCCGTGGTAGTCTGCTTCATTTTGTGGTCATCGACCGGTTTCGGGCAATACAATATAAGAAACACACAACACCTAATCCAGTTAACAGAAAATATAAAACTCACCCCCAATTCCCGTTTGCTGTCCCTTGACATTACCAACCTATACACCTCCATACCAATCACGGAAACACTGGACTTAATGAAACAGAAGTTGGAACGAGAAGAATCCATGCAATTCGTCCACCAACTCACGAACTTAGTACAAACCACAACGACACAAAACTACTTTAGATTTAACAACAAGTTCTACCTCGCTACCGACGGACTGGGAATGGGGCACCCTACATCGGCCATACTATCAGAAATATTTATACAAAACATGGAGGAAACTTACGTACCCAAACTGAAAGAAGAGTTCGGCGTAACGTTTTATGCACGATACGTGGACGATTTATTCCTCGTATTGGAAAACGACATAGACGTAGACAAAATAGTACATTACCTTAACAACATAAACAAGAAAATAAAATTCACATACGAAAAAGAAACGAACAACACCCTCAACTTCTTGGACATGAAACTCACAAGAACCGACCATAAAATAGAGTACGGAATATACAGAAAAGCAACTACATCGGATGCTATCATACCGCACAATTCCAACCACCCCACCCAACACAAACTAGCTGCACTTAGACACCTAACGAACAGACTTAAATACACACCCCTCACACCCGCGAACCACACACAAGAATTGCAGACAATCTACAAAATAGCTGAAAACAATGGGTACAATACAACATCGTTAATAAACTCCTCAAAAACGAACCACACCACCGAAATAGGACTGACAAAAAAACAGCAGACAAATTCGCCACATTCACATATATTGGAAGCCACACGTACAAACTCACAAATTTTTTCAAAAAACTGGGCATTAAGACATCCTTCCGGACAAACAACAAATTAGGCAAAAAACTCCGCACTCGTACCGAGTTCACTGACGTGTATGACAGCAGTGGGGTCTACGAGTTGAAATGCCCGGACTGTGACAACATTTACGTGGGGCAGACCGGCAGAAAAATCAAGGAACGATTTACCGAACACATCAGATCATACAAATACAACAAAGTTGACTCAAATTACGCCAATCACCTAAAAACTAACAAACACAAACCCGATGACATAACGACCACGATGAAACTAATACACTCTGGCCACAAAGGACGACGACTTGACATAGTAGAACAACTCGAAATATATAAACGAAAGACACAAAACTTAATAAATGAACAGACAAAATTTGCTAGTGAACCATTATTCAGAACACTCTTCCCACAATAGCAACAGAAACACAATTACACACGCAACAAATAGTTCTTAAATAGATTTTAAGTTTAGGTTAGTTTTAAATCAACTATGTATATATAACTTTACTAGTTTAGATATATATATTAAAAAAAAAAATATTTGAATGTTTTATTGAGTAAAAATATGTTGGATGATGTTATATTGAGTATTTGGATGATGTATGTGAGTGATGATGTGACATGGTTTGTGGGATGCATAATAAAAAACTTAATTATATAAGAAAACATAATTAGGTATACATGCTTGCGAGGATGTGAGGGTTGTGTGAAAAAGTGAAAGAATGACTGGAATTTCTTAATTCTTTGGAACTGGAAAAACTTAATTTAATTATATAAAAAATCGTTCAGTTTTAAACGAATGAATGAATTTTAAAATGTTAGTTTAATCGTTGTTTAATTTTATTTAGATTTATTTTGTGTATCTTATTTTTATTTTTTGTATATTCTTAAGATTTTGGTTAGTTAATTGTGAAATAAGTCTCCCTCCAACAACAGAGTTTAAAGATTAGACCCCCGCGTCCACTGTAAGAAAAGAATTTGCCCTTTAACAACCCAACACGTGTTTTCCCACCCATCTGGCCACATCCCTTTACCTAGTTTAAGAGTTTAGTATTTAAAAACACACCTCAGTTAGTGTGAAACTAAGTCTCTGTAGGAGTCTGTGTTGGCACACTGTCTGAAAAACGCATCCTGAAGATGGGCGAACGCCCGAAACCGGTCGATGACCACAAAATGAAGCAGGCTACCACGGAAAATGTCTCTGATTACTATTTATAATTATAAAGTTACTATTTATAATTGTAAAGTTAGTTACTATTTATAATTTCTTATCTATCCTAAGGTGTACATAAGAAAACACAATGTTATCAGTATGTGTTCCTGCTATTTAGCCTGATGATAATTATGTGTATATTATTCTGCAAGTCTATGAAAAACGTCTGTACTAGTTTTTATTAAAACGAGTCTTACCAAGTTCCCAAAAAATAAAATTGATAAGATAACTAATCTTCTTACAAATAAATAAAAAGAACATATCAAATAATAAGTAGCAATTCTAAGTAGCTCGGGAGCGGTATTTACTTGAAAGAGTTTTAAATCCAATTGGATTTTGCTATGCTGCAATTCAGCATTAGAGACAATCCGTGCAGTAATACGTAGCATACTTCACAAAATATATCCCCATAAAATACGATTAGCAAGAATATAGAATTGTTAAGTCTTTTGAAAAGGTGTTATTATCGCTATCACAAGAAAGTAGAGAGATAACATGGTCTAATCTCTTCAATTTGAACAATAAAATCTATTCAATTTTTTAATAAAACAGATACGAAATTATGTTGCAGTCGGCTAGCAAGTTTGGTTGAAATTAAGTTTGAAAATGAAATTAAGTTGGAAATGTATCACAGGAAGAATACTTGTAGAAAGTTTCTGTACAAATGCTTCTTTAATGGTTTATTTATTGGAACACTGCTATTATTTATTTAACGTCAACTAGAATTCTTTAAAACCCAATACATCCTTAAAAGTTTAAAGAACACATATATATATATATAGAGAGAGAGAGAGAGAATATGAGAGAGAAAATGTCTTACATTTAGCAAAGCAATAGGCTCATGTAGACGGTTAATAGATGAACTCTTTTAGAGCTAATTAATTATTACTTCTAAGTTACTTTAATGTGTTGAACGGCACATATTTTAACTAGTTCAATACCTCTGTTTATTAATTCCTTAACCAAATTCGCTGTATTAAAGCAAGCTAGAAGTTCAATTAATAAAAACTATATATTGCAAGTTTATTTCGATTTTGTAACAATAAGGAAAACATAAAAAAACTCTTTGTTAAATAAATTAGAAATTTAAACAAAATTCAAATATAACTATCTCTCCCATTAAATTCAGTATAAGAAATAAATAGAATTTAATAATTAGAAATACCTCTATACGTGTTGGAGTCCGCACGCATTGGAGTAGTGGCTTTGGTACGAGAATTCGGGGATTCAATTCCCCGTTAGAATAAAATTGGTGTTGACCCTAGCATCGTGAAAAAAGTAGGAAGCTACAGTTGGTAGCGGACCAAGGTAGCAAAGGACGGAACTAAACGACAAGGGAAACGCGGCGTGCTTCAGGTTCTTCAAGGGGTGTTGGGCCATGGATCTACCTTTTTTATGTGTTACAGGTGGTAAGAGCAACCAAAGAGAGTAAAGAGCAAAATCCAAAACCACTCTCTCGGACTGAAGTGGGAGACACTGTATAAATATAGCTATGGACAGTCCATAAAAACACAATTGAATTCAGTTCAATACATCCAATTACTACGTGTCATTTTCATACCACTCTACCTTAAAACATTTCTCTATTGTAAAGTCCAGGCAGTCTGTGTCTATTTGTTAATATATTAGTTAACCAGTGTTGATCAAGTGTTCTTCTTATATCATCAACCAGACCTGAATTCTCTCCACCTAACACATGCATTATACAGGTTTTAATAACGAATTCATCATGGCAAATACTATCGAGCCTGTTACTAATCTTTATTACATTTGTGAGGTTAAAAGAGGTCCTTAAAAAAAACCTACCGAACTCGTTTAATCTTTCAGATAATGTATATTTTTATGTTCGTAATATTTGTTAGATAAATACATACTGAATTATGTTGTCCTAATCAATTCAGGAGTGTACATTTTAATTCAGCACTATATAGCAAAATTGTTTTATTTAAAGAAAAAATAAAATTGCTGATTTGTTGATATAGTGATAGAATCAAAAAATGTACATACAGTTGAAATATTGTACAAACAGTGTTACAGCACTGTAATTGCTGTTGATTGAACTGGAATGAACGATGATAATAAACGATTACAAAAATATCTATTGTAAAATATGAAATAAAAGGGTAAAAGAGAATGGCAGGCAATTTTGTAATTTTATTAGTGTAATAAAACATCTTAAAAAAAAAACTCTTAATATTAAACTAACAACAGTCTTCGATCTGTATGTAAATAAGGAATGTAATTACATGATATTTGTTTTCATAACTTGTATAATTACAGTAAATTAATTAGAAAATGTTTGAATACTATAATTACAGAAATTAAAAAAAAAAAAAGTTTTGAAAAAATGAGAGCATTTATTTTTTAATTAATATTATTAAAAATTTTCATGTAAATTCCAGTTTTTTAGTAAAGGAAACAACACGCAGCCATATCAATTTTTAATTTTTACACAACACAAAGCAACGTTTTATTATTGATCACGTATCAACAAGGAATAATTATGAGTATATGTTTATAAATGATTTATTCAGTTCTGAATTTAGTGATTATTTACAAGTCTGTGTTTGTTATTCTATCTGCACATATATATCTATATATATAAAAATTCAGCATCCGTATGTTTGTGGCCGCAAAACTCGAAAAGTAGTCGTTGGATTGACTTGAAATTTTTACATAATGTTACATTTTTATATAAGAATGTTTATATATACTTTTTATTCCGAAGTTCCCACGGAAACGGGATATTCCGAGCGTTTCGTGAGTTTGGCAGAAATAGGCAGACGTAGACCCGTTGCGATCATGGCTTGCTGTCTGCCGATGATATTCTGCTCGGAATACGTCAAGAAACGCAATCATGGCTTAGGTTTCATAGAATAAATATACAATGACGCGCTAATCTTAATTGAGGATCTTTGTATTGCAATGTATAGCAACTTGTTGGCACTATTGAGAGTAACAAACAGTACCGAATAGGTCGGTCAATGCAATATTCGAGGGAGAACTGCTCAGAGAGCATTCATACACCAGAAATGACTTACAGCTATTCGTCCAAGAAAATACACTGAAACTCCTTCAAGATCAAAAGATAGTATTTGATACCATCATACAAGCTGTGACCAACCAATCCGGTGGATGTACTTTTTGGACGCTCCAGGTGGAACTGGAAAAACGTTCTTAATTTCCTTAATCCTGGCTAAAATCTGTTCAAATGGCCATATTGCGTTAGCACTTATTTATTATTATTCCCAAAAGGGGAGGGGAGTAAACCCTACGCTATCCAACGCCCCCTCGGGCCCATATAGCTGCCCCTAAAGAATACCTACCACTGGGACTAGAATGAAAATCCAGGCCCAGGTTTTAACCATCTAAGTTTCACAACAGACCGAACAAATCGGACCAAAACCTTAAAAGGACACAGCTTACGATCCTCTACCGACATCCTATTCCGGCCGAAGGTCCTAAACCTAATCTCCTCACAACCCAAACAATTCGTCATCAAATGCATGGGTGTTTCCTCCTCAGTTTCACAAACTCTACAAAAGGGGTCAGGCACAAGTCCCATTATATAGAGATGTCTCCTTAAACCACAATGCCCAGTGAGGAATCCAACCAGATACCTGAGGGAGGTCCGTGAAAGACATCGGACCCCCACTACTCAAAGCTCCGTCCGGGCCCCCAATGAGCATTTTAGACTGCCGACAACCCACTGCACTCATCCATAAGGATGGGTGCTGTGAGGTCATCCACGTCTGAAAGCCCGACAAACATGTGTCAGAAGACACACCAACAGCAGGCTCTGGACCAATGAAAGGGAGAGAGGCACCTAATTTGGCAAACCTAGCCACCTCCTCATTCCCAAAAATTCCCATATGACCTGGAACCCAGACCAGAAGCACATCCTTTAATGAAGAAAGATCTTCCAGTCTTCTAGAACATTCCAACACCAATCTGGAAGTGAAGACACATGAATTAAGCGCCTTCAACGCAGCCTGGCTATCCGAGCAGATACAAACCCCTTTTAAATTAGTGTTACGCACCCTCTCATCCAAAATACAGCAAAGAATTGCATAAACCTCAGCCTGGAAAACGGTGGCCCACTCACCAAGAGGCGCTACCAAATGATCTCCCGTCTCAAAATAGATGGCAGCCCCAGACCTACCATCCATCCTGGAACCGTCCGTGTAGCATCGGAGATAATTCTCAGGAATCACACCAGACGGACGCAGGGTTAACCAATCTTCCCTAGAAGGCAACCTAACTCTGTAGGAATGACCAAAGACAAAAGTCTTCAAATTCCTATCAGAAGGGAACCTGTAATGGGAATCCTTAAAAGCATCTCACGATAAATGGTAGAATGACCATATCGCTTACCCCGCCAAAAACCTGCCTGTTTAATTCTATAACAGGCTTTCATTGCCTGGTTTTTCACCTCCACAAAAAGAGGTGGAATCCCTAACAAAGTCTCCATAGATGCGGTCGGTGTCGTCCGAAACGCTCCAGTCACCGCCAGACAAGCCAAGCGTTGGACTTCTTCCAACAGCTGCCTAGCAGATCGTGTTTCAATGCGACGCCACCACACCAAAGCCGCATATACCAATCTAGGTTTAATGACCATACACTAAATCCAGAACATCATCTTGGGAGTGATTCCCCAGTTCTTACCTACAACTCTTCGACATTGCCAAAAGGAGATTATCGCCTTTTGATGTTGTGTCTTAACATGTTCCGACCAGTTCAATTTACTGTCGAGAACTACTCCAAGGAACTTCACTGATTTGCTTACCTGTATGGAAGTACCTAACAACCTAGGAGGTGTAAAACCTACTATCTTCCTTCTATGAGTAAATAGAATTGCCTGGGTCTTAATAGGATTAATAGAAAGACACTTATCCTGTGTCCAACAATACACCATGTTAAGGGCGCTTTGCATTAGGTCCGAAATAGTGGACAAACAGCGCCCTAACAATAAAATAACACCATCATCGGCATATGCTTGCACATAAAATCCCGATGAATTCATCCTAACCAAAAGGTCATCCATGACGATGCACCACAACTTAGGTGAGAGACAACCCCCTTGAGGGCAACCTCTCCCCACGTGTACTATCATGGTGCGCCCGCCAAGGGAAACCTGTATAACCCTACTCCTAAGATAGACACCTATCCAATTGATTAAGACGGGATGTATACCTTTTCGTACCAAGGCATCTTCCAGAGCATCAAACGATACTCTGTCAAATGCCCCTCAACATCAAAGAAACACCCTATGGCATATTCTTTTATTTCCAAAGCAGATTCTATCCTTCCGACGAGACAATGTAATGCAGTCTCTGTCGACTTACCCACAATATAAGCATGTTGGTTAGGATGGAGTGGATGATCCCTTAATGGGCCATCAGTAATATACCTATCCACCAACCTTTCCAAAGTTTTCAAGAGGAAAGACATAAGACTAATGGGTCTAAATGCCTTGGGGTCGGAGTAATCATTTCTTCCCGGCTTGGGAATAAAGACTACCCTTACTTCTCTCCATAATGTTGGTACATAACCAAACATCAAACATCCTTTAAACAATCTTAACAATACCTTCGTCAGCACGTCCCCCCCCTTTTGCAACAGACAAGGATAAATCCCGTCCGGTCCAGGTGACTTGAAAGGTGAGAAACTTTGTACTGCCCAACTAACTCTATCATGTGTGACAACCTCATCTAAGGTGGATACATCTTCAAGGTCCCATCTCCTACCACCCACCAGAGACGAAGCAGCATTTAAACCAATATTATCCGGGAAGTGAGTATCAAGCAAAAGCTGCAGTGTCTCCCCTTCCCCCCCTGTAAAGGAACCATCAGGGTATCGTAGGGTACCTAACTGACTGTCCCTATCCTTACTAAGAATCCGTACCAATCTAGATGATTCCTGGAACGAATTTATATCCTCACAGAAGGATCTCCAGGAATTCCTCTTGGCCCTCCTCAGAGCATATTTATATGCTCTTTTAATACTGTTATAACTATCCCATGATTCCGAAGAATCAGCAAGGACAGCCTTCCTGTATGAGCCCCTTACCTGTCTCCTTAGTTTTTCCAACGAAGAAGACCACCAGGGATTCTTACTATCCTTAACCACCTTGGGAGGACAAGCCTCCTCGAATGAGGATCTAATGTGTTCATGAAGAATACCAGCCTCCCTTTCCAATTCCTCTATGCCATCAGGGGCTTCTGATTGGATAGTCAGTTTATCTTCAATAATTCTAGAATATAAACCCCAATCCGCCCTCCTGGGATTCCTATAACTAGCCAGGGTAATTGGATCAATCCCCAGACTAAACCTAATCATCCTGTGATCGGAGATGGAAGCCTCAGGACTCACCCTCCAATCCTTAATCAGACCACTAAAATTCCTAGAAGTAAGGGAAATATCAATAACCTGTCTTCTAATCCCAGTAACAAAAGTGGGTTCAATACCCCTATTCAGGACCTCTAATCGCGTGCCCACCAGGAAATCCATGAGAGCGCGACCCCTACCATTGGTGTCGCTGCTGCCCCAGACAACATGATGTGCATTCGCGTCGCATCCTATTATAATAGGTATGTCATTGGTCTCCGAATACCGAACCAAACCCATGAACTCCTGCGGAGGAGGAGAGGGGCCATCATAGGGGAAGTAAGCCGAAGCCACAACTACGTCGCGACGACGCCCACCAACCCCCAGTCCAACCCTCACCGCCACCAAGTCCCGAGAGCAGAACTGTCGAAGCAGGACAGCGTCGACACTCCGACTGGCAAGAATACATGCCCTAGGAATGTCCCCGCCATCCGCCACGAACAGTCTGCCATCAACCACACTCAATCCTCGAACCAAACCTTTAAAGGCATAAGGTTCTTGAATTAAAATAAAATATGTATGCAACTTAGCAATACAACGGCATAAGTTAGCCGTTGCATCTTTGCTATGCTGCAAGTTAACCTGAACCATTTCTACCCTGTCAATCATAGTAATAAGTCAACTAATGTAAGAAATGGAACTTCTGACAAACTTGATAGCAGGCAGGAACAAAAATAAATGAATAATAATAAAATAAATAAATAAACAAATAATAATAAAATAAATAAATTTAAATAAATAAATAGACAAATAGATAAATATAAATAAATAAATAAACAAACAAATAAATATAAATAAAAAATAAAAATAAAAATACCTGCCTTACATATCTTTCCTTTTTCCTTTGACCACGTTTCAGAAATCGCCGCAGGAGGACAAGTCCTCCGCGGCTCCTCCTGACACGTTCTCCTCCAGAGCAAGCCTTCCCTGTCTCTGGATATTTTTCCAGATTCCCACCCATTAGTACATCCAGGCCCTGGTCACCCGGCTCTGGATGTACAGAGGAATTACCCCCACCACCGGTGGCCCCCTCCTCTAAGGGGCCCCCGGCTGACGAATTTAAAATTAAAAACATATAATAAATAAAATTAAAAATTCATCTCCAGAGCTCTCCACCCTCCACGGAGCCTCACAATTTGGGACGCTTTGAAGAAGCGCCAGAGCTACCCTAGAGATATAGCGCCCAGGGATTGTGAGCCATGGCCCACAATACCCGGGAGCTCACCCATGCGTTCTTTACGCTAGCCGATTGACCAGAGCTGGGTTAGGCTCTGGCCGCCTGTTTTAGTGGAGTCAGGAACCAAAGTGGTGTGTTGGACTGCAAGGCACGCCGAGGAAACTTGCCTCCAGCGAGAACCTGCATCCTCAACCACCAGGACTTCCCTCCCCCACGACACAGGTATCCACACACGGCAAACATGTGGGTGGCACCAGCACGTGCCACTGGCGTGTAAGACTGTAACTATGTAAGTGTATAATGTTAAGGCGTTTAGGTGTAAATGATGCAATATGAATTCCCACGGAGGCTCCGCAGCAAAAGAATTCGCTGCAAGAGATTCAGGCCGCACATAAATTATGGCGACCCAAACAGAGGGCAGAAAAATCTCCACCAACTCACACTCCTAATGGGAAAACCACTGCACTTGTTAGTCTGTAATTGTAGCTGAGGAACGTGGGAGTGCTAGGTTCCCAAATAGCCCGAAGGCTACCCTCTGCGTTCACCCTCCAACTTAGCCACCCACGCTTCCACAAAGTGGAGCGCAGATGTTTCCAGAGCCAGCGACGAGGACGCGTTGGATGGGCTAGAATGAGGTTCCGCGACGGAATAGCCGTCTCGAGAAACATAGGGAAGTTTCACCCTATGTGAGTACGAATACTCCCTCAAACCTTTGGCTCCGCGTTAGCACTTGCTTCTTCAGGTAATGCTGCTACGTTGATGGAATGAGGTAGAACAGCGCATTCAGCTCTTAAAAACATTCTTTCAGTTAAAAACATTTTTTCTTTCTTTCCTTTCAGTTCACAGCAACGCAAAATAGGGTATTAAATTGAATGATGTGTTTTCTTGCTGAATCTGTGTTACCTATCATACTTCTAATTACTTCCCTAATAATTAAAATCAGACTGAGCCACAGATAAGCGTCTGAAAATCTCTTTTTTGTACTCAGAAGACCTTAAAACATGTATTTTGCCGTAAAAACACGATATCGAAAATTGACAGGATTGCATTACTTTCTCTTTCCAGGAGTGAGAGAAAGTAATATGATAAATAAATAATTTTTATACACTACAGATAAATAACTAATTAACTGAATATTTCAATAAATTAATTCTAAGTGTTTCATTATTTTATTCTGGCTAGGTAAAACAGAAGTAACATTTGTCGTTAAATATGAGCAAGAACACAAAATAGTTTACATTTAACGCCATACAGTAAAAATTCTTTTTCCTTTCATTCTCTGCTTCACCATTTTCTGTGAATTCATGTGGGCTCCTAAAAAAAAAAAAAAAAAAACCCTTTCAAAGTAAATTGTGTAGAGAGGTGGGGGTTTGGGGTATCCCAGTAGGGACCAACCCATCCAACCCTGCAGTCCACCTTTCCTCACCAAATACCGCTTTCCGTTTACTAAGGGAAGGATGGGATTACTAGTTCTCTTACTGTCCCCGACACTGGTCAAACACGAGAGCCCACTATATCCCACAGTGGCTAGCCTAACGCCCGCACAACCCGTACAATTATCTGGAAAAATGGTTGGAATTGTGCCAACCTCTAATTTAGTCACCACTGCCAACAGGACTACCAACCGTGGCACTTCTATATAGTACATACAAACACACAGGATATATAAAGCACTGAGACAAATAATATGCCTTCTACCGGCACTGTCGCTACCAATAACTTATATTTTCATACTGTCAGTAAAATAAACTAGGTCATTGCAGAATACACAATTCTAATGATATTATTCTTTCAGTTTTATTTTTATTGTTTAAATAAATATTATTTTTAGCAAAATAATGGATACAAAATTTTTCACAGATTGCTAAGAAGAATAAACTCAATGTTGGTTTTATAATTCCAATAAAATTATTTATACTGAAAAAAAATCAGTGTGCTTTATGTTGCAGTTTAGAGTAAGTGTTGCGAATGAGGATTACCCAGTAAATTTGTTAAGGCAGTTCAGGGGTTATATAAATATACCGCATCGTCAGTTTGGATGAAGATGGAAATTTCGCGATCTTTTCAGTCTAAAGTTGGATTGAAATAAGGATGTTTGCTTTCGCCGAGTATTTTCTCGCTATATGTGAATGATCTTAATGAGTTTATTGAAGGAGGAATTTACTTAGGTGGAGTGAACATTAGATGTTTAATATACGCTGATGATGTGGTGTTGTAGGCGGATAACCCGAAAATCTTGCAGAAAATGATAAATAAAACTTTTGAATATTGCAATTTATGGAACTTGACCATTAATTTAAAAAAAGCCAAAGTGATGATATTTCGAAAGGGTGGTAAACTAAGTGCAAAAGAAAATTGGAATTTCGGTGGGGTAAGTATTTGAAGTAGTGAATAATTATAATTATTTGGGAATTGGTTTTACGCCTTTATTAAAATTAAAAAAGCATTTTTGTAATAAATTAAAGTCAGCAAAATTTGCACTTAATTATTCTTATAGCAATTTCATTAAAAAAAATATAATTCTGGTATCAAAAAAAAGTAGATGTCTTCAATGCTGCAGTTCGGTCGATAATATGTTATGGTGGGCCAGATTTGGGGAATCCAGCAGTTCGAAGAAATAAAAAAAATAAATCTGTATTTCATAAAAAAAAGTTGTTCTCTCTGACGGTTAATTCACCCAGTTACATACTATATCTGCAAACAAAAATATATATCCTATATTCTTTTACACTCTCGAAATGCGTTTAAAGTATATCCGGAAAATATTAAGCTTATCGGATACAAGATTAACTAAGATTATGGGAAAAGAAACTATAAAGCAAAACATTTATTGGCACAATGAGAATTTGGACATGTGTAACAAAGTAGGAACTCAATTAGATTATATGGCAGATAATTTAATTCCCAGATATTTTAAATGATTTAAAAATAGAATTTAAAAAGAAGATGTAGAAGGTAAAGTCCAGTTATCTCAGTTTCATAATTTATATAAGGAACTAAAAATAGATTTGGGTGGGAGTCATTATATTTCGGACAAAAATTTAATGAAAGTAATATTTAGACTGCGAGGCCAGTTGCTTAGTCTTAACTTTAATGTAATTCGATCAGAAGAAGCCAGAAAGTGATCTTTCAATGTTTATGAAGATATATTCCATTATTTGGGGGGTGTGTTTGGTATTAACTGAGTATATAGACTAAGATGGCTAGGGAAAAAAACAATTCGATCGGACTGAAATCATTGAGTTATTGAATGGAAAGAATTGGAAAGATCTGTTTTATTTATCATGTAATTGCCGGCAAATATAGATCCTTTTTGATAATGGAATATAATGGCTAGTAAACGGAATTAGAATAGGATTTTTTTTATTATTTTATATATGTAATATTATTTTTCAGTTTTAATTTTAGGTTATCATAGCAGTATTATAAACAAAGCATGTTTTTGCTATTTTTTTCTACAGTATAAATTTAAGATAATTTGTTTAAATTTTGTGTATATTGCAACTCGGACTGACGGATTTATCCAGGTCCTATGAGTTTAGATGTAATACTATATATTAGGATTGATTAAATGTACTAATGTATATATTTCAATAAACTTCTAACTAAAAAACTAAACTAAAAGTGTTGCGAATGAAAGAATTAATTACGAGAAGTTAAGTTTATGTATATAACACGAGCTTGAAAAACAAAAAAGAGAATGGGTAGAGCTGAATTCATTGACATCAAAAATTTGATTTTGGTTTTAAATTGAAACACTTACTACTCTAATTTACACTCAATCATTACTGCCCATTATAGTGGGTGGGTGGCCTGATATAGAGTGGCTGCACTGCTTTTACAAAGGTTATAAGATTTAAAAAGAAATAATTACTGCGTAAGAGAAATTACTAATAATGCTTGTTTAGAAATCGGCTGATCGTGAAAAAAAAATCTGATACGAAAACCACCCACGACTCTCTCTTACTGAAGTTTACATAATTTTGCAAAATTAATAAGTGAGAATTTCCTTCAAAACTAATCATTCTTAGTAGGATGTTTAAAATTGTCTTCAATGTTATATTACATCTATAGGAGTATTATACTTAATAAACCCACTATTTTGAGAAAAACACAATATTACCCCTTCCACAGAATACTTACTTAAATGAATTTATTCGTAAAAAAAAAATGTTCCAAACAAAAGTGATAGGTCTCTATACTCGTATGTACGATCAGTTAACCACCATTTAATGAAACCCGTTCAGTATTCACGGAGAAAGTCACAAAAACCTAAAAAAAAAAAAAAAAAAAAAAAAATCACGGTACAGTATTGTTGCACTTCTGGTTGACCTATTTTCTTCAAATTCGGAATTTTGGTATAAAATTAATTTATGTTTAATGTTTTATAGATGATACTATTGTATAATTAAATTAAATGGCACTTTAAAGGAAAGCGTAATACATTTTTGCGGCCTAAAGTTTAATGAAAATCGTTAATGAAGCTGTTTTCGAGAAAATCCCCAAAAAACTAAAAAATATATTGACCGATTTTGACAAAAAATTTTATTGTCAGATCCCTTGCTAGAACTTAAACAAATTATCAATTTTTGAACTTTTTTTTTTGTTGTTGTTGATATTTACAACTGCAAAAATACACTGCAACAAGTAAATGTGGTAAATGACAATCTTAAATAACAGGAGTGTGCTGTTGGAGAAGACATCCAGCGATGGCACTCCACTATCTTGAGTTATTCTACAAGGTGGTCACAGGGGTCATCTTCTCTTCAGCCGCCTGCGTGGATTGTCGGGAATAGTGTTTGAAGAAAGCTGGTGAATTAAAGGATTAGTATGAGCAGTTGTGGATGAATGGAATTTAAGGAAACGAGTTTTGGCTAGATGGTTAACGAAAGGAATGTTTAGATCAATATGGATAGTGAGGTTAGCAATATACGAGTAGTAGGGTGCACTGACAATTTCTCGAAGGATTTTTGATTGAAATGACTGGATACGACGGGAATTGGAACGCTTGGTTGTTCCCCATATTTCTAAGCCATATGTCCATATAGGTCTCAGTAGAAGTAGGTAGAGAAGTCTTTTATTTTGTAATGTGAGTTTGGATCGTCTGTCTAGTAGTCTTGAGAGTTCTCTGAACTGTCTGTTTAGTTCAAGTCGTTTGAGCCTAGTGTGGGGATTCCAAGTCAGTCTTTTGTCTAGCTGGAAACCCAGGTAACGTACGCTATTTACGGGAGAGATTAGAGTATGGTTAATGTGGATCGGTGGGAGGATTTTTCTACCCAGTGTAAATATGATGTATTTACTTTTTTGTGGGTTAACTTTTATTTTCCATTTTAAGAGCCAAGATTCCAGTGGAAGGATATGTTCTTGTAGAGAGCGATAGCCGTTCAAGGTTTGGAGAAAGAATTGCAGTATCATCTGCGAAGGTATATATTACGGTATTTGGGTGTTCTGGGATGTCTGAAGTATATAAGGAATAGAAGAGCGGTCCAAGTATGCTGCCTTGAGGAACTCCAGCGAGTATAGGAAGTATTGGAGAAAGGGCGGTACCCTGACTAACTTGGAAATATCTGTCGGTTAAGTAGGATTTCAATATTAAATAATAGGTATGTGGGAGAAATCTCTTAAGTTTAAACAGCAAGCCCTCATGCCATACCCTATCAAATGCTTGAGAAATGTCAAGAAACACACTCGGGGAGTACTGCAATTTTCCGTCTTTGAGTTACAAGAAGGACTTTACAGTAAATTAGAAGTTAGGTAGAGAGAGAAATATAAAGAGACAGGCTGGTTGAGTGATGAGAGAATTTAGTAGACAGGTTGCTGACTGGTCATAAACTGTCCTGAGACCTGTCGCTCTATTTATATGAATCGAACTGTGCTCCTTCCTTGTCTAGTCTATGTGGGGAGTAACGAAATTTTGATTCATTTAACGTGCTTCTTCCCACTTCGGACACTTGGTGATGGTATTGGTCACAGATTAAACTAGAGTTTGTAAGTAATTCTAAACTGAAAATTTTTACCCTGAAGAAGGCAATAAATTTGCCGAAACGTCGGTAGAAATTTAAAAAGAGTTCTTTTGTATGACCGAACCTCTACATCTAATTTACAACATTGAATACAGCGGTCTTAACGAACACAAAATCATTAATATTTTTTGTCTCTGGTTTGATACAATTGATGTCCAAAGTGATTCACCATCATTCTTCTGCTTGTATTATAACTGTTTTGTTTACTTATTGGTATAGTGAGAAGCCCAGATTTGTTTCCAATTTGTAATTGGAAATTTTTGTAATTTTTTATTAATTAAAACTTGAGAAAACAAAACTTGATAGAATACATGGGAACCCTTATCACTTCTGTTTGAGTCACTTCTATGTTCACGTGGAACAAAACAGAAAATTAAATATTGAAATTAATCAAGATTCCTCAAAAAAACAAAAAACAAAATAGATTCTAAATATGATATCGTTTGAAAGTAATTAATTAGTTTTGATTTAATTTTATTTTAAACTTAGTAAATTCGCTCAAACAATCATAAAACCTATTTAAATAAAGTTGTGTTAAGGAAGATCTCTATAGCTGTTTCGGTGACAAAATATGGATTGAAACGATCAGATATCGATTGGGGATATCGATTGCAACTTTTTCTTAGAGAACTTCTTTATTAATGCTTTCTGAGAATTAATAATAATAATACCATCTTCAAACATTCTTGAGTTTACCAAATTATAGTTTGTGCAAATACTTATGATTGTGAATCTTTTATAAAGAAAGATATTTAAATTTCTGTTGTTTATCATGTATTTCATATAGTTATTGATATTATAATGATTTTATAATCCCCCAAGTCTGTAAGCGTCTACCCTTGCTTAATAGAAAAAAATTTAATACTTAACAGTGTACTTAAATTTCCAGGAATCATTATTTTTTTTTTTCATTTTATTATATTATTATTACTGTTTTTTTTTTTGGGATATCATTACCATTTATATAAACATGTCCCCTGATATGATATGCTTCAATATTTCGTTGAATTTGAACTTCGTTAAAATTATAATGGATGTAAGAAGAGAATAACAGAGAATGGATTTTAGAGAAATAAACTAGATGAACCTTCAGGACAGTTTACGCCTCCAGGGAGTCTCTACACTCCCTGACTAGGGAAGAGGTAATTCTGAATGCCCCAAGTGCTTACAATGCCGCCTGGCTGTCCGAAAAGATACATATCTCCCTATTCCTAGGGCCCCGTACGTAAATTCTCCTCAGCACAGATCTTTATTGCATAGACTTCATCCTGAAATACTGTGGAGTATCCACCGAGAGGCCTCTCAATGAGTACCTCCGGTTTAACTCCATATATACTGGCTCCAGGTCCGCATTCCATCCGTAAACCGGATCCCCCAGTCCGGCCTCGTCATTCCCAACTTTCTGATTTTGACATGAAGGTCACTTGGAAGGGGAGATCAAAGTGGAATGTTGGACAGCACTCTTCCGCACCCATCTTAAACATAGGGCCAGGATCAACCTTCTGTGTTATGTCCAGATGCATGGCCAAGGAGCTCCGCTGTTTTCACTGATCATTGTTCATTAGTCTGTACGCACTAGCCCTCGCCTCCGCTTGTATCAAAAGATGCAGCGGAGGTAACCCCAGCAGTACTTCCAATGATGCCGTTGGGGCACTGCAAAATGCCCCCGAAATCAGCAGGCACGCCAGCCTTTGCACTCCTGATAGGTTCTAATTCATTTCAAATGAATCGAACTGACCCTTCCTCGTCTAGTCTAGGTGGGGAGTAACTAAATTTTGATTCATTTAACGTGCTTCTTCCCACTTCGGATCCTATGCATCTTTAATGATTCGGATCTCATAATAAAATGGAATTCTTGATATAGAGGTCGCTAATTATATATTATTTATTTGTCTGTCTGTACACATCAGTTACAATATCATAAAGCACGGCATATACAACCAATTTAAATTCAGTATTTCTCCAATTTAAATACAATATTGTAGTGGAATCAATTGTGATTCCTGAGGTATGAAGTTAGATGTCTTGAAGGGGGATTTATTAGGCGGAAGTTAGTTTAGAGATTTTTAGAGAGTTATTGCTTGAATTACTAACACTAAATTTATAAAAATAGACTATATTTTTACAATAATTTGAATGTGTCGTTTGGTAACAATTAACACGAAATGATAAAAATAGTTATATAATTTAAAGAGTTAAATGACAAATAATTTAAAATAAATAAATATTTGAAATAAATAAACTTAATATGCACAACTATGAAAATAATTATAAGTTAATCCTTGTATAGGGACGCGCTCGGAACTCAAGTATAACTGCTGCTGTCAAATGATGTAATGATACTCGTGTAAAATGAATGATACTGGTGATACTGATATACTGATCCCCTCCTCCAGTGGAGCGAAGTTTATATTAGTCTAACTCACACAATGTCAAGTGTGTAAGTAGTACTCATACTAAGACATCTCTCGTAGCGTGCGACCTTGGCCAGGTCGGCGATCAATGTCATTTAGATTAGTGGCCAGCTTTATCGGTGCTTGTTTTTGATGTAATGTATTGACCCTTGTATTTGAAAGGGGGTTTTTGTTTGGCCGCTGCCCTTGTCTTGAAGACAGCGGCCGGCTGGGCCTCTAGTTATAAATTATCCTTTCTTCCTGCCATCCTTTGTGAAGATAGCGGCTGGCTGGAGCCACTTTGACATTGCTATGACCCTGATATGTCATTACAATATTTATAAAAACATTGCTGAGATATTTTAAAATGAACTTTTGATAATAATAACAATCACACTTGGTTTACATATCTTATTATTTCAATTCGGAGTTTTCTACAGTTCAGTTGCATACATTTTTTCAAAATTATAGTAACACATCTTTATTAAAAACTTATTTACAATTTTTTTTTAATTTGATATAGACTATTTGAATTATTTCATTTGGTATTGTGTTTTACATTTTTGCAGACACAATGCTTGAAATTAATTCAGGTTTTGTCAGTCTGTTTGGAGGAAAAATTATATCTGTATTATTACATATTATGTGGTAACGGTAGCTGTTGTCTCTCGTATCCTTATTTTTATCCCCTTTTTATCGCAGAGTTAGCTTGTAAATTTATGTCGATGTTAATGTCATGATCTTTACTGCTGGAAATATTGATCTATCGCTAAATCGAACAATAATATTATTCTCACATATTATTTTCACTGCCCTTTGATGAAATTCAAAAATAATTGTGGCATTAGGTGAAACAACATTCCTTGATTGGAATAGCCCGAAATAGGCTAGACTGATTTCTTCGGGTGGGAACTTCTTCACTCAACTTCCTCAATGGATAACTTACCATTGTCAGCTAAACGCTCTGTTGTATATTTTGTTTCCAAGAGGGAGTACAGTGTAATGTGATTGGTGTGATGTTGTGTTATTGTAGTTTGTAGTGGCTTGAGCAATTTTGTATAAGGGCTTGTAAGTATATATGTTTAAGGGAGAAGTAATAAGAATAATTAAGTAAACACTGGTAGATTAAATTAAATATATTCTTTAAAGATATTTAAATACTATTCAGTAACTCTGTAATTAAGTACAAAACTCTTATGTTTTAACTTATAACTAGTCCTGATGTGTTCTGCTTTGGTGTCTACAACAAAACTATATCTTCAAGGAATGTCTTCTAATTGTTATCCAAGAGGGAGTACAGTGTAATGAATGTGATTGGTGTGATATTGTGTTATTGTAGTTTGTAGTGGCTTGAGCAATTTTGTATAAGGGCTTGTAAGTATATATGTTTAAGAGAGAGAAGTAATAAGAATAATTAAGTAAACACTGGTAGATTCAATTAAATATATTCTTTAAAGATATTTAAATGCTATTCAGTATCTCTGTAATTAAGTACAAAACTCTTATGTTTTAACTTATAACTAGTCCTGATGTGTTCTGCTTCGGTGTCTACAACAAAACTATATCTTCAAGGAATGTCTTCTAATTGTTATTTCAAATCTTCCCCTGTGAGAAGAAAGCGTACACATTGCTATCAAGTTCATGAACTCTAAAAAACAATAGTGGTCTTCTACCTGAAATGTCCTTTTGCAAGGGAATGTCACATATTCTTCATAATTTAGATTTTTTTTCAAATTAAATATATTTTTATATTTCTTGCATCCATCACAACAGTCTAGCGTTATCCAAGAAATGGTACTGTATCGTTCTTACTGAAACTGAATTTTTTTTTTTCTTTGTTTTTTTTTAATTCCCACCGAGGGTAGTACCGGAACTTGCGCTCATCCATGTTGAAAATATTCTTCTTAGATTTCTCTTAGTTTATATGGTGCAACTTGATATAATAGTCTGTTTTACTTCATTAATTGGCTTCCTAACCCCTTTTTGCCAGCTGAGGAAGATTTCGCCCATTACCAACGGGTGTATCTTTAGAGTTTTCGCCTGAGATTTCATTTAACTCTAAATACGTAGTAGAAAAAATTGATAATTTAGATTTCAGTACAATTTTCTTGAAAACTGGTAAAATAAATTTCGTATTTTGAAAAATTAAAATTATCTAAATAATAGTCAATTATTCTGCCATTTAATAAAGCATTTCGATAAGAAATGTGGTTAACTTATTTTCAACACTCAATAAAATTGGACATTATTATTACAAGCTGTTACCAAATGTATAAATGTTAAATATAAAGTGTTGTTTTTCGTTAATAAAAAAAAACCTTTAGAGTTCAAAGAGCAAAATTACATGGCAGACAGAATAAATAATTAAATTTGCTTCCTTTGTCTCAAGTAAATTTATTTTTTCAAATTTTCAGATTTATTAAATTGAATGACATGTACATTAAATAGATAGAAATTTGTTTCTGTTTATTTATTATCGTTGGTTTCAGACGTTTTAATTTTGCTTATAATTCTATCAATTTTATAATTAATTAAGAATATAAAAATATATTTTGCAGATATATAATTATTCTATTATGACTTATACTAAAATATCAGTGAACTTTTCTTGGCCACTTAGAAAATAGTATTTTACACAAAAAGACGGGCAGTATGGAAAATAACACGAAATAACTATTACATTCATTTGGTAAGTATTACTTCCATTATTTCTTCATTCATTAGGCTTATATCATTAATACTGTAAAGAATAATTCATTGGTCCAAAATATTTAATTTTTATCTAATCTTACTGATGTGAATGGAATATTGTTTTGTAAGTGGAAGTAGAGAAAGATAAGAAGTATCGTGTCAAATTTTTGAAATTGAGTTTTTACCGGAAATATGTGGTTTTAATCCGAAAAAGTGGATGTGAAAAATTGCTCTGCGTATGTGCGGGTGCATGTAGGTTATATATATATATATATATATATGTAAAAGTTTCGGTCAAAGTCGAACAACCGGAAACTGATTGGATTTTTTTGCAATGTCTCGAAAACAGCTCCAATGATATTCTTTAAACTTTATATATCAACCTCATGTACAAAGAATCTTTTAATTTAACATTTTTGCGGGAACTTTCATCAAAAAGGGATTTTGGAGAAGTGTGGATTTATGCCTCTTCTAAAGTGCTATTTTTTTATTTTGAATTGCCCCATACAATCCTATCATCTACATAATACGAGTACATTAATAAGAATGGAATGTATTGCCAAAATTCTGAGTTTTAACAAAATCGTATTGCCAAAAGCGTGACTTTACCTGAACGGTTATTCAGTTTTCTGCGGTTTGCTTGATGAAGATAACAATGAGTTTCATTGGACTTGGTAAACTAACTACTACACTTGTAGATAGACCTAATACCTTTGTTTGAAACATTTCTCCGAACTAGTAAATTTTATTTGGGGGAGCTAGAAGGTCAAGCTTCCCTCAATTGTCGCTTTTAGTTTAGGGTCGCCCAGCTATACAATAAATTGAAATCAGTTAAGTTTGTAAAAAATCGCAGGGGTGTTCTGTACTTGGCTATGCGGACGATGTAGTGGTCGTAGTCAGGGGCAGTCACGAGACTGTTATCAGTGAGCTTCGGCAGGAGGCCCTGCGAGTGGTGGAGGAATGGTGTAGAGGGGCGGGCCTGATGATCAAACCCTCTAAGACCACCTTGGTTCCATTTACCAGAAGAAGGAATGTTCAATGCTTCAACACACTGAACTTCTTCGGAAGAACTCTGGAGGTGTCTGGTCAGGTGAAATATCTGGGGATCATTCTGGACTCCAGCCTCACCTGGAAAGCGCATCTAGTACATGTTACTCAGAAGGCAAAGACGTTTCTCTGTGGAGTCACTAGAGCCTTCTGGAAAACATGGGGTCTCTCTCCCGAAATGGCCCACTGGCTCTATACCTGTCCTTATTGGCCAGTGGTGTGGTGGCAAAAGCAGAACAGCAGGACGTGAAGAAGAACCTATCAGGGGTGCAAAGGCTGGCGTGGCTGCTGATTTCGGGGGCATTTTTTCGTGCCCAAGGGCATCATTGGAAGTATTGCTGGGGTGACCTCCGCTGCATCTTTTAATACAAGCGGTGGCGAGGGCTAGTGCACAATCACCAGTCTAATGAACAATGTAGACTAATGAACAATCACTAGTGGAAACAGAGGAGCTCCTTGGCCAAGCATCTGGACATAACATAGAAGGTCGACCCAGGCCCTATCTTTAAAATGGCTGCGAAAGAGTGCTGTCCAACATTCCACTTTGATCTCTCCTTTCAAGTGGTCTTCACGTCAAAATCGGAATGGGTTAAAAGTTGGGAAAGACGAGGCCGGCCTGGGAGATCCTGGTTTACGGATGGATCCAAAATGGCCTGCGGAACAGGAACCGGTATATATGGAGTTAAACCGGAGGTACCCATTGAGAGGGCCACGGCATTTTAGGCTGAAATCTATGCAATAAATGTCTGTGCTGAGGAGAATTTACGTATGGGCCCTAGGAATAGGGAGTTCTGTATCTTTTCGGACAGCCAGGCGGCACTGAAGGCACTTGGGGCATTCAGAATTACCTCTTCCCTAGTCAGAGAGTGTAGAGACTCCTTGGAGGCGATATCCCAGCACTCTGGAGGCGATAACTGGCCAGGAACGGAGCAAAATACTCCTTTTTTTGGGCCGGAACCTGTTCTAGGAATACCCAAAAGTATGGCGAGGGCGTCTCTGAGAGAATGGTCTCGGAGAGCTAAGTCAAAAATGTCATGCCAGGGCTGTGTAGAAGCAGAACCAGAGAGACCCTGGGCTTAAGCAGTTATCAGATAACGGGCCTGTTAACAGGGCACGGTAGGTTCAAGAAACATCTGCACAAGGTGGGATTGGTTGATTCGGAGCCCTTGTGTAGATTGCGTCAGGAGGAGGAGGAGATGGCCTCTCACCTGCTGTTTGATGCGTTGCAATCGGCAGATTGCGGTACGAGATCTTCGGCACGTTGAGACCGGAGGAAATCGTACTTCAAGAAGGTCTGGTTGGGAAGGTCCTGGTCACATGAAGATGGGAGGATTCCTCTACTAGGATTGAGGGGTAGGCACAATAAGCCTCAATGGGTAGGTTGCAGTGCCTGGGTTTGAGATCCCCCCTGTGTTATTCTAATTCTAAAGCTAATACCTTTGTTTGAAACATTTTTCCGAACCAGTAAATTTTATTTGGGTTCTGGGGGAGCTAGAAGGTCAAGCTGCCCTCAATTGTCGCTTTTAGTTTAGGGTCGCCCAGGAATTGAAATCAGTTAAGTTTAGTAAAAAATTCCGAGTTTGAAAGTAATTTTTCCAATATCTTTGCAGTAAGAGTAAGTCGAGTGGGTGTTCACATTCCATTTTTATTTTTAATTGTGAAAAACCAGTTAAATTATTAGTTTCTCTAACTGTCGTTAGAGGAAGTATTGTAATCGGGTCAAATTTTCGATATTGACTTTCAACGTGGCTTCAGCGTGGTCCATTAAACTTTGATACAGGACAAATAGGAGAAAGTCTTGTAAACGGTATTTAGTAGGGTGATTCCTGTATAATTAGAACAATCTAGAGAATCACCTTTCTTATAAATTGAACATATTGTACCATCTACTCACTATTCCTTTGGAATCTTTTCCCTCTATTCATATTCTAATCAAAAGGTCTCTCAATTCTTAACAGTTTATCTGTTCCTTTTTTAACCATCTCCAGTTGAATTCCATCACTTCTTGATGATTTCATTTTGCAAGTGATGAATGGCATTCCTTTCTTCCTCAGGAGGTTCAATTTCATCTTCAGGAAGAGGCTGAGTACACGTTGGTTTTGTTGTAATTTTCTCCTGTTTGAATCGCTTCTCGATTCCCATTAAATAGTCACAAAAATATTCAGCCCATCCGTTAAGCAATCTTCTATTTGTTACTAAACTGCCGTCTTCTCCTAGCACATGTGAATCCTCGGTTTAAATCCATCTCTCCCATTATCTATTTTCGTATAAAATTTGCCAGATTCATTCCAATTTCTTGGCTGTTCAACCGCTTCTATATTTTTAGAAATGTAGCTTTTCTGAATTACAATCCAACAGGCGCAATAAAATAATTCTATTCGGGCTCCTGAGGGTATGAAAACATAATAAAAAGCCAAGTTCAAGCAATAATAGTTTTGAAAGTTTCCAGTTCAAAAAGGTTAGACGAAGGTTAAAAATAATTTATTGGTTTAATTCAACAAAATGAATAAATTAAAAAGTTGAATCAAAAAACAAAATGATATAAATTTTATTTTTACAAATTTGACTTTACTTGACTCATTCTTGGTCGGTGTATAAGATCTCTAAGTGTATAAAAGTCGAGTCGATGGAAGTAAAACAATAATATATTATACAAATTAACAAATAGTGATGAATTTTATCTAAATTACGCAATCTAAATTTTGTAATAACTTTTATGATGCCCAAGAACTTAATATTAACAACAAGGCCTTTCTTTATTTAATTTCTAGAATTCATTGGCCTGTTTAAGTGATCGCATTAGCTATTAGAATGACACTTGGCTAAGTGGTTGTAGAATGCGTGTCTGTAAGGCGTTAAGTTAGAGTATAAAGAATAGATATGGAGGAGAAAAAAAACAGGATAGAATGAGTAGGGAACACGATAGTTAGGTAGACCCTAACTTACCCAGGGTGTAATTTACATGCAGCCTGTTATCAGTAAGACTTAATGGTCTTTAATTGTACATAATTGGATATAATTGGCCAGAAATGGGGCGGAGTTGATTCTAATTAATAAATGGTCTGGTTGTACCGAAAGGAAGGACAAGAGAGAAAGAACTAACAACATACTGCCTACCAGCGTCACACAGCGCTTGCTACAGTTTAATAACATGGCCACTGTGTTCTTATTATTTCTGTTATGCGCTGTTAACTTTTAGTCAATAATCAAAATATTTACATTATTCTCACATTATTCTTATATCAAAGATAAAGAATAAGACAAAGCATATATAAATCTTTATAGATTTTAAGAAACATTAATCACTTGTCTTATTCACTCATTATAAATTCCATTCATCTTTACTTTTCTACTTTCTTACACTTGTATAAAACATCGTAAAATGGTAATTATAGATTTGTATATTTTATTGTTTTGTATTAATTATTATTCAAAGTTTGAATAATTTATCTGATGATTGTGATCATTCTTTCCAAACTACTATTGTTTATTTTTAAAAACACACGTCATTTCTTCTATTTAATTTTAGAACTTGACATTGTTCAAACTGGATTTCAATCGCTTATTTTCCAAGTTTCTATTTCCGAATGGTTTCCTAAATATCCAAATATTACCATTAATATATCCAAAAATTACTATCAGCAAATGTGTATGTTTCTTTTGGTATTTTCTAATCTACAAAGTTCTATGTATTTTTGAGCGTACCGAAATTCTTAATAATTGAGTCAAATATTAAAGGAATTTTGTTTAGTTGCTATTAATGTACTAGGGAAAAACAGGACGGGTTATATAGCATTTAAATAGACAGCCAACCTTTTTTTTTTATTTATTCAGTCCATGCTATAAAGACAAAGTAAATATCAGAGATTTTGTCCATGATAGCCTGGCTTCATTTTATAGTCATTAATAATGTTCACATTAGTCACTGCCACATCTTCAGAATCTTTTTCTAGATATTTCACATAGCACACTATAAAAATATCAGTATCTGTTTCTGAAGACATTCTGAATGTAGGCGAAGCCTGAAACCAGTCGAGGACCACAAAATGAACCGGAATTGAAGGAAGGACAAAATATCCAAATATTTGTATTATACAAAACATTATTTGTATTTTCCCTAACTAATAAAAGGTCAAATCTCGGATTTTTTTTTTTTCTCTAGAATTGGCATTCGACAACTCAACCATTCTCATTAAGGCAGAATATGTTTCTAAATCTACTGTAGGTGAAATTTTAAAAGAAAATGGAAAGATTGTATATATTCATTATCTTGGAGAAAGACGTCTTTCTAGTAGATTTTATTTGATAATGCGTTCGTTCTTGTTAAGATTTGTTAATTTCATTTGTCTGATTTACTTAATCCGAAGGACATAATTGATCGATCAGACATAAAACAAAATTGCCTGTTGCACAATTGTAGACACAATGCAGCAGTTCGTCATGCTGCTACTTTAGTTAGGGACAATATGCCTGTTTGGCAATAAAATACAATCAAATTACTGCCTTATTTGAAACACTATTGTTTTTTGTAAAACTTAAAATGCTATTACTGAACTATATTTATATTATCTGAAACATAATTGTTTTTTTCTGAAATACAAATGGAAAAAATGTAATTAAAAACACCGATCGATTAAGTGTGTTTCAGTTAGTTTAAATATAAATTGCTGGCGCTGAGATATATTATTAAATTATCTATATATAGAACATCTTAATATTTACACAGATATATAAGCCGCTTTATGTTAGGAAAATCCTATAATTTCACCCATTCATTTTGTTGCTAGGTAAAGAGATAAATAAATCTTGCTGATGCTGTTAAGTAGTGGAGAAGGAAGGAGATGGGATTTAAATATCTTTGTCTAATTAATCTTGGGTCAGATATCTGAAGAGATTTATGTTGTAATACTGTAATAACCTATCATCTGAATATTCTGCTAACAACCGTTCAACAATATTGTCCACACACACACACACACTTATTAACTGGATCACTTACATTATTACAGATTCTAATTAATTTTGTATTCTATTATCTAAAGAAGAAGCAAAACATTATTTGTATCAGCTTTCTAAATTTGAATAATAATTTAATAATATTGGGCACGTTGTGTTTTTATTTATTTGGTAAGAGTGCGTATTTGTGTGTGTATTAGAGAAAGAGTGGGTTACTCAACAGTATATCGCCGATAGTTCAAATTTTATACTTTGCGTATCCTGAAATAATCGTAGTTTATGTAATGCTTAGGATGGGTTTGTATAGTGGTTATGAGCATGAACTTCTCTGTGAGGCGCCCAGTTCGAGTCCGCGTATGACTGCTAAATTTTTATTTGTCCAAAAAATGTTAATGATAAAGTATGTGTTTCTTCAAGTTTGTGCAAGACACCTAATTTGGAAGTAGCCGTTAAGCCCACCTGAAAAAAATAGGCACCTACGCGTGAGAGTCCAGCGCGCTACACTGAGCTAATCCCTTCCCTCTAGTAATGATGAACCGGTTATTATTTCTCTTAGTTCCCCCTATTCAAGTTTTCCTATCGTTGGATACTACGCGTTGGATCGGACAGTGAATACAGCCGAAGCGTCGTCTGTCAACCCCCTTTATACTGTTCAGTAAATAAAAATCACAAGCTGATTCGACTTAATAATTGTGCAATCTTGTATCCTAGGATATGGACAATATTCATAAATTCGAAATCCCCCATTGAGGTGCCTATTATGAAGGATGTTGATTGAGACATAACTTAAAGTTAAGTTTTTGATTTCCTTCGAGGCGCAGAAAATACATCAACCCATCACAAGGATCATCTTATATGAAGTAAAGTAATCTGTCGTATTGTGAGTGAAATAATAATAAGATTTTTATGTTTAAATAATTCAGTTAGTTATTACTTCCTGTTAATCCTAGCATGAGGAAGTATTGTAATCGGGATCCGACAGTAGGTTATCTTACTATTTTTTATTTGAATTATTTTTATTTGAATATTTTATTTGAGTATCTCTATTTGGGTTTTTCCTCAACTTAAGAAGAAATGTGACATTATTTTCCCGAAAGTGGGTTTAATTAGACGATCTTTTCTTTTGTCCGTTTATAAATGGAACGGATTATAAATCTTATTAGAAATATTTTAAGAATTAAGATGTTTATTTTAATTGTAAATAAATAAGGCTCCTTTCCTCAGAGAAATCATCTTACCCACTCAATTGTGCATTAAAAAAAAGCAGAAAATTATTCAAAATATTCATGGGTGCTGTGCGGAAAGGTTAACGTCCAAAAATAAAACTGGGACAAGTGAGGTAACAAAACACCATCAAGAACTAACAAACAAATAAACCTCTATTTATTGAGATCTTAAACCACCCCAATGTTCACAATATAGTAATTTTTTAAATGCTCCTCACAGAGCTTAGAGTAGAATAGGCCTGATGCTATCTGCAAACCCAATCGGAAGCAATTATGATAGCTCCGCCATAGAGAAAGTACAGAAAGCAAGCTCGAGCTTTTAGCTAAGCGGACGGGCACAATGGTCGGACAGCAAGTCCCATTAAGTCCGTTTCCTTGAAGACGGGTGTTAATTTCCAGATCGGAGGACCAAACAGTTTGTAAATAATTTTAACTGAAAATGTTTACCCTGAAGAAGGCATAAATTGGCCGAAACGTTGGTAGAAAGAGTTCTTTTATATGACCGAACCTCACAACATCCAATTTACAACATTGAATACAGCGGTCCTAACGAACACCAAAAGGTATTTATAAAGCTGTAAAATAACTGTAACTTTTGCCTTTGCATGCCACGTGTTAGATTTATATCTACTTAAAATTTTTAAAGCTTGGGGAATAGCAATTTGGCTTTCAGATGGAAAATAATTAGCTGTCATTCTGAATTTGCCGCTAGTAGAGAATAGTATCCCCAGATATTTTCATTTTATGTAATATATAATTGTATTAATAGCAATATGAGAAAATTGCGTTCACACCGGGATTTTTTTTTATTTTATCGCTAGCATTTTATCTTTTAAATAAATAAAATGTCTACTTCAAATTTTTTTCTATTTTATAAAGTTTGAAGATGAGAAGTAATAAAACCTTAATTATGTTTTTTTATTGTTAATATATTTCTTAATTTCTGTTGCATTTATCCCTATCCTTGCTGGTTTTCTTCAAGAATTATCCTAGCTCCTTTTCATTACACCATCTACACGGCTGACGACTTACCAACCCATCTATGCATACCTTCTATACATACCTTCGCCGATGACACAGCAATCCTATGTATCCTCAGGTTCTGACCCCGTCATCACTATTCATAAATTGCAAGCCTATCTTCGTATTATAGAAAATTGGCTTACCAAATGGAGAATCAAAATAAACCCTACTAAATATAAATATATTGTTTTCACCCTCAACCGTAAAATCCTTCCTTCGGTCTACATACACAACAATCCTATACCGCCTGCAGATCACGTGAGATATCTTGGATTATATCTGGACAAAAGACTTACATGGAATCCTCATACTCGACTGAAAAGACTTCAACCCAAGATACCGACTACTCTCTAAACTACTTGACAAACGTTCAAAAATAACTTTACACAATAAAATAAGCTCGAGCTTTTAGCTACGCGGACGGGCTCAATGGTCGGACAGCAAGTCCCATTAAGTCCGACTTCAAAGTCGGGTGTCAATTTCCAGATCGGAGGACCAAACAGTTTGTAAATAATTTTAACTGAAAATTTTTATGCTGAAGAAGGTGGTTATAGCTACATTGTTCGCAAGAGCGCAAAGTTTATGAATAAAGAGTGAATCTGGGTTTATAAACTGTTACCTTACAAATATTCAGCAAGCATTAGGGTATTTATGTTTCTATACAATTGCATATATATTTATATGTAAATTCCCACTATAACTTCTCTTCTTATGCCGATATGGGCTTACGGACTAGAACTCTATAGCGCTGCCAAAAAATCAAATCTAAACCGCATACAAACCTTACAATCTAAAATTCTTCGCCGAATAGCTAACCCTCCTTTCTATATTTCAAACCTCACTCTACTGATTTCAATGTTCCATTCGTAGCAGACCTTGCTAAATCCCGTTATATCAAGTTCCATGAAAAGCTTCCAGATCGCACCCGAACCCACTCGTACAACATCTTTCTTCCCGATCACTTCCTGGACATCCAGTCCGACGGCTCAGGCCACCACTGGGTGACCAATATTCACGTTAATTGCACGCCAGTTTATACTTCTCCTCAACATATATACTCAACGTGTACATTATGTTGTACAGTTGTAAATTTCAAATAAAAAGATATACAAAAAAAAAATTCTGTTGCAACTAGTAGCATTGCGGTCTTTTCAAATTTTCAAAATTAATTTCTCAACTGAAATAATTAAAAGACAATTAATGTACTTTCTCATATTTTAAAGAAATAATTAAAAACTAAAACATTAATTGAAAAAGTTTTCAGTTAATATCTGGTACACTATAGAAAAATTTTCGTTCAGTTTTTTTTATTATTTTCTCAAAAAAAAAAAATGACAAGTGATTTTCTTTAAAATTAGATCAGAAATTCGATTATCAGATCAGAAATTCAACAAGCTTTGCAAGTGTGTCTACAGTCTATATTAACTTAAGGACAATTTAAAGTATCATAAAAATTTAGAATTAAAATTGGCAGCAAGAAAAAGTCTGGTGAGTGTACATATTATATTTTTGCCAGTAAGATAGCGGGAAAATGGAAAAATTAAAAAAATGGAATGTTTTCCTTGATTTTGAGATCGCTTTAAGTTTCTCATGCCATGGTTTTGAACCGTAATGCAAGTTATAGAGTAAATCTTAGAAAAATAAAATAAATGCTCTATTAATTCTTTGTTGATTATATTTGTTGGATTTTTGGGTTAGAAATTTTAAAAACATGGTTTTTAGTTTTCCCGAAACCTTTCGGGACCTGAACCCATTTTCATTAGGGTATTTGGAAATCTGTTGTATTTTCACATTTAGAAAATTAAAAAAAAAAAAAAAACACTCACACAACTTCTCTTACTCCCTGTTTCTCAAAATTATAATTGACAAATTTTATAGTTTGTGTACCAAATTTAATGAAATTCGTCGAAAACTGTTCAGAAAAAGCGCACTTCCGGTTTACTAAATTTCCTGAAACTCGGAATTTTGGCTATCTATTTATTTCTAATTATTTTTGTTTGGATGATAGAATTGTATAAATCAACTATGATAGCACTTTAGAGAAAAACATAACCCCACACTCCTCCAAAAGTGCTCTTAAATGAATTTTCCCAGAGAAATTGTATAAATAAAAGTTGTAGATCTTTGCATGTTTAGTTTATATAAGAAGTTTCAAGAACATCGTCGGTGCTATTTTTGAGAAAATTGCGAAAAAGAGAATTAATCATTAAGTAAAGTGGTAAAGTAAACGCACTTCCGGTAATCCAATTTTTTCAAACTCGGAATTTCAACAACATATTTAATTCTTATTAAAATTATTTAGATGACAGAATTGTCTAATAAACTGAATTAGCACTTTACATGGAAACCTAACCCAACCCCTTCCACAAAAGCGCCCTTAAATGCTCTTTTTTTCGGAGAAATGTTTCAAATAAAAGTTGTAGCTCTTTGTATGTGTGGTTGATGTTCCAAGTTTAACGAAAATTGTCGGAACCATTTTTGAGAAAATTGTAAAAAAGTAAAAAATTTAACTTGTAAATGGTACTTCCGGCTGAGCTATTTTGACAGATAACGTACTGTCAGATCCCATGGCGATACCTAAACGGAATATCAAGTTTTCAACTTTCTATGGTTTTTCGTTTTTGAGCTATGCTATTCACATACTTACATACACACACACACACACACACACACACACACCATTTGCTAAAAACCACTTTTTTGAACTCAGAGGACCTCAAAACGGATATTTCCGGTGAAAACCGATATTGAAAATTTCAATACTTCCTCGATTACAATCCTTCCTCTTACTAGAAATAAGAGAGAGTAAAAAGAATATTGTTAGCGCGTCTGTTGTGTTGGTTTAGAACCTAAACAAAGGAGGTTACAATCCTCACCTAGAAATCCGACTAAAATAAGCATCAAAGAATTAATTAGGAAGGGTCACACAAAAACAGATGGAAGACAACGACATAGATGCATATTATTATTATTACTTTTTATTTTGTGATTACGTCATATAATGGATTATTATAATTTTGTTATTCAAATTTATTTTGAGTGGCACTTATTAGGCTAATAAAAATGTGGAAGTATTAATGTGAATAAATTAATTAAAATGTGGAAGTGTCTGTATGGTATTTTGCATCAGTTTTCATTAAGCATTATTTAACAATTGTGGCATTTTTCCAGTTTTTAAATTTCAATTTCAAATTTCTAAATGGCTTTGAATTCCATTAATCCAATTGACATACCTGAATGAAATTATTCTGAGTTAAAATCATAATATGCAATACTGTCAATTAATGGGATCATTTTATTCTTAAGTATAATTTAGCGGAATTCAACTGAAATACAATAAATTTCTGTTTCAGATATTTTTAATGAACATTTTATTGACACGTTAAATTGGAATGAGTTATGATACAGCATAATGGGATATATTAATTTTTTACGTTATCTGGGAGGTTACCTTTATGAAGCATTAACTTTGTTTATTTATATTAATATAATTATGTACTTATTATTTATTTTTTTTTTTTATCGTAGATCATAAATCATAGAAATGTATAATTTGTTTGGGAGAGTGGTCTTCTTTGGTTATTCGTTTCCTAAATAGTAGATGTGATATGGAGAGAACTGAAGAGTGAATTTTGGAATGATTAACAAGAAATAAACTAGTAGACGTGCTGAACACTGTATAATAAATAGAAACACAAACTGCAAGGGACTTTACACTTTAATAGATGTTAGTGAATATGGTAGTGAGAGAATAATTAAAAGAAAGACACTCTGACTGAAGATTAGAAAGTAGAATGCATATCCCAGATTCCTCACAACCCTGCTAAAACCGATTTTGGGGATAATATTACAAATTAGTTATCCAGTTTTTATTTATTTATCTTTGAGAAAATCACGTTTCATATACGTATATTATACAAGTTTAAGACATTTTTCAGAGCTGCCTATGAAATAACTTAGAAAAATAATGTAGCAATTCCAATTAGGCGATTTTCTTCAAAGTTGGATGTATTCTATCAATGCATTTAATTATTATTTAGATGATAGAATCCTACATTGAACTGGGGGTAGATTTTTGGGGACAAAACTTAATGTTATAGATCCACACAGTAGTTTTACTGGAAAAATATTTTAAATTAAAGTGATTGGCATAAATGCTTGTTGTAGTTAATGTGTGAATTTAAAGAAAGTCGCACAGATAAAAAACTAAAACAATTGTGACGGTGATGCCTAAACGGAATAAAAAGTTTAAACTTCCTGCGACTTTTCTTATACTTTGTTCACACACATACACACACACACACCGCACCGCATCACAGATACCGCACTGCACCACACACACACACACACACACTGATACAGTCCATTCGCCAAAAAAAACATGTTTTCTTCCAAGGAAATCAGAATAATTATTTCTAATAAGAATTATTCCTTAATTTTATTACTTAATTAGATTAAATTATAGTAGGAAGTGCAAGTGAAAAGTATCCAAATAAGAGCAGTGTAGTAGAAGAAAAAAAATGAAAGAAAATGATAATTTTGAAAATAGTTTAATAAAATAATTTTGTGAATTTTAGCTTAGTTCAAACAGTGTATTTTAGTGAAGGGGAAAGAGCCAGGTACTATAATTTAGGTCATTGGTACTGAAGAGACAAAGGGACAAGTAACAGTCAGGATAAGGCAATACACTCCCTCCAGACATTCCAGCATTATTTGAAAAAGATTTGTATGAACAAGAGAAGACATTCTTTCAAAATGGTCTGCATTCTGCTTTCAAACAAGAACAGTCTGAACCAGACATTCTACCAGTAAACATCAATGCCAGTTTAAGTTAAAACATAAGTGCTTTGCATTTAAACTTGATAAATAATTGATTCTATAAACATAATAGTTGTGATATTGTAAAATATTTAAATATATTTAAAGATAATATATTAATTTAATCTACCAGTGTTTTCTTAAATATTTCTTATTACTTCTCTTCTTTGAACATACACACAAGCCCTTTACTAAACCGCTCACGTCACAAACTACCACTACACTACAACAAATCACACCCAAATACATTTCAGCAGTTACTATATAGGCAAAAACTATTAGTAATTATTAATATTAATTTAAATTTAAACTTTCAATTGAATAAGAAAAAATAACCACTTTAGCAATGTAACAGTAAATTTTTCTGAAGTGTTTTAATTTAATGGTAAATATCTCTGGTGACATAATATGTAACTAATTTAAAATGCTGGTTGAGTGTTCAGTGCGAAAATTGATATGCAATTGCATTTTTGTTTTTATGTGATACATTATTAGATCTTAATTTAAAAAATACAAATTGAATTTATAGGAACTGAATTATACAAATTACGTGAGAATGAACCTTACTTGGTCTTCACTAATTTGGTAATATAGTTTCGTTTTCCTTATTGTAATATCAGTAACGGAAGTTCTGTTTCAGTTCAAACTGATTTAGTTTAGGAGAGAAACCTTGAAGACTTTATCAACAAATACTCCTTCTATGTACGTGTTGAGTTAGATGAGTGAATGAAGTGTGTATAAGTGTGTATATGTGTGGGTGTTTTGTATGTGTGTGTGTGTGTCTGGTGTGATTTGTGAAAATGAAATAACACAGAAAGAATGAAGGAGCGAGAATAGAGATTTGTTGATGTTTCTGCGAGCACAAGGGTCGATCACGTTTTCCTTTCGTTGCCACATCAATAGAAAACCTTAATTGGTTCTACATAGAAGTTCATAGTTTTGGGAAAAAAAGTAAGAACTTTGCTAGCAAAGCATCTTTACTGAGCTAAATTGGCTAAAACTTGACAATTTTTCCGCTGTGATCAATGCAGTTTACAACACTAACTTTAGTGATAAAAAATTATACATCCACATTTCCTTTATAGTTAATATCTTATCGATGTAAAATTAAATGCAATTTAAAATTTAGTTCATTTTCCCTTTAATATGATAATTATATTCAAATCTGCATGCTAATTATAACATAACTTTACTATGTGATTATAAAAAACTGGCGTGAAATACTCTTAACTTTCTATAATCGCTATTACAATGATCATTGGCAGATTTTCTTCAAAATTGCAATTTTTACTGAATTATGATGATGGGGAACCGTACATTTTATTCGTTGCTTCTTAGGACATGCAAGCTAACTCAATGTAATTATATTCCCCATAATCCGCAGGCTCCTCTCTCAGTCCTCAACAAAACTTAAAAATGAATAGTATAGATTAGTAAATCCAATATCACAGATCCTGAGAACGCCTACAAATTACATTTTGGAAAAACATGTGGGAGGAAGCAATAGGCCTGGCCCACCTCTCTATTGCTTTGTTTTACCCGGAATCTCTGCCAGAAATGACATTATTCATTGTACTTCTTGCTAATATTGATCTAAGTAATCAAACCAGCATTGCCCTGAAGAAATTATTCCCATATGGATGAAATTGTCGGTTTATACTTAACCAATGTTACGGTTACCCAGCGATCTTTGTGCTTTACATGCTTATAGTTTTGCAAAAACAATCTAATCTTTTTATAATTATTTTAATTATTCCATTTCATAATTACATTTTTTCATTGTATTAGATTTTTATATTATGTTTTATAAGTAATATTGTTCTTATAAGTAAGAGTATTATTGTTTAATTTATATTTTAGACAGATAACAAAATCAACCACCCTACAAAAAATGAAAACAGATTATCAATTTTCAAAGGATAATCGATCAAGAAGTTAATTATACATATAAAACGAGATCTGCAGATGGTATTTTTGTTGAAAAGAATAATGTAAGAATTTCCTGGGGCTATGTTTCAAAGCATTCTCAATAGGGACTTCAACTTTTGGTTGCGATGCTTGGTAAACACTGTTGAAGTCATTAGTGGGACTACTATTTGTGAAAACTCTGCATATACAATTCATAGTGTCCTTTAATCTAGTTAGTACGTATAGATATCGAAGTAAGATCTGAACCTAGATCCCTACATTTGAGAGAGCGTGTAAAACATACAGATTCCAAACTGAACAAGTCATTTCAAATAACATTTTACCAAATCAACGCTGTTCTGTCGGGCGAGGAAAAGGAATGACTTCAAGACCAGAAAGAATGGCACTCACAACGCAGATTTCGAGCACCAAATTTACATTTTCCTAATTACTACACTTGCATATATAACTGTACATAACCCTAAGAAACACATACATGAAACGATTATTGAAAATTTGTATTATTTAATGAGAGCGTTTTATAAATTCCCCGATTTACACAACAATTATAGATTATTTCAGATTTTTTGAAAGTGATAATTTTGATTTGTTGCCTTAAGGCTGTTATTGCTATTTTTCTCTTACGTTAAATGTGTCCAGAGATTGCACAATCAATCGTACTTGAATAATTATATTAAAATATTTCATGGTGTGATTTCTATCCTGTTAGAAATCCGAATGTCCTCATGCGTTGGTCTAGGGCTAGCGCACTTTGGTGCAAGAATTCAGGGTTCGATTTCCATGAGAGCAAAGTCGGTGTTGACCCAGCATTGTGAGATAAAGTGGGAAGCTACAGTTGGTAACACACCTAGGTAGCGAAAGCAGGAACTAAACGGCGAGGAAACTGCGGCATGTTTACCTCATGCCCCCCAATACAAATCACCGTCTGGGAAGTCTTGGCTTCTCATGTGCTGTTGCGCCAAAGGTTTCTTTTTAAAATTTGATACTTCCGGGATAAGAGAAAGTAAAGAATCTGGTGTGAAACACTCACACCTAACTTTCTCTTATTGAAGCACACAAAATTGTAATTGACAAATTTTATAGTTAGTATTTGAAACTCGGAATATTGGCAATCATTTTATTTCTGATTAATTTTGTCTAAATGATAGAATTGTATAATCAAGCACTTTATTAGGCAAACATAACAACCTTATCACTACCAAAGATAGCACTTAGCAAGAGGAAGTATTGTAATCGTGTCAAATTTTCAATATCGAGTTTTCACCGGGAATATACGTTTTGAGGTCCCCTGAGTCCAAAAAAGTGGTTTTTAGAGGATTATCTCTGTGTGGGTGTGTGATAAGTTATGTGAACATCATTGCTCAGAAACAAAAAATCGCAGAAAGTTCAAACTTGATATTCCATTTAAGTAATCACCATGGGATCTGATAGTAACATAGATCTGCTAAAATTCCTAAACCGGCGCAATTTTGCTCAAAAATCTAAATGACGGACAAAATCACCTTCTCTTAATCATTGTACGAGATACAGTCTGTAACTTTTAAAATTATACGTTTTTAATATACGTCGAATTGAATCTTTGAAAATCTTAATGTTCTTGTAGCATGTCTGAGTAAAGTGTTAACGATTTTCGTCAAAATGGAATAAAATATCTAATTCGGTTGAAATTGAGAAATTTGAATTTATTCGATACGGATATTACTCACCGTATGAACGCGCAGCCAGACGTGTTATATTCTACCAAATTCTACAAAGATGTCATATTTGTTGACTTTTTCTAGTTGGGTAAATCTAGGCATATTATTTCTGTTTAATAAATAATATTTTATCTATTAATAACAAAACCATTTAAAAAAGACGCTCTTAAAAAAAAAAAAAAAAAAATCCAAACCAAAATTATCATACAACAACCTAAGCATTCAAGAAAAACGAATGACTACTAAATAAAATTAAGGAGCGATGAAAAAAGACAACAATAAATGGTACTTAAAATACATAAAAGCATAAGTACAAAAGCAGAAGTAAATAAGGAGCTTTATCTGAATTTGCATATGTATAATTTTATACAACATAATATTTATTTTATTAAATTATTTATTATTTCACTTCTAATAATATGTTAGTATACAAAATAAAGACTAAAACAAAAAAATGTATAGAAGAAGATATAGAGAAAAGTTCCTTAAACCAAAATGAATGTACGGGAAGGGATGAGCTCAGTGGTTAGCGCACTGGACTATCAACGCGGAGGTCCCGGGTTCGAGCGCAGCTGTGCTGCCCTTAGATTTTTTCTTCCTAGGAGCCCCTACAGTTCGTGATAGACAGTGTTTTCTGTAAAGAGTGAACACAGTCTTTAGGCCGGCAGGCTCTGAGAAGGCTCCGGGCGGCAATGACCATAGATGTTGACGCGCCTTAATTTAAAAAAAAAAAAAAAAAAAATGAATTTAACATGCGACATATTAATCAGATCTTATTAAATTTGGAATCATTTTTCGTGAAAAAATATAGTATTCAAGTTTGCAAAACAAAACAAAAATTACAATCCTTCGTTTGAAATAAGAAAGTTAGTTTCGGGATCCGCCAATTCGGAGCACTTAAACAAATTTTTATAACATACTAGCTAAACCCGGCCACGCTTAGCTGTGGCTCAGTCTGATTTTAATTATTAGGATAGTAAATAGAAGTATGATAGTTAACATAGATTCAGCAAGAAAACACATCATTCAATTTAATACCCTACTTTGCGTTGCTGTGAACTGGAAGGTAAGAAAGAAAAAATGTTTTTAACTGAAAGAATGTTTTTAAGAGCTGAATGCGCTGTTCTACCTCCTTCCAACAACTTAGCAGCATTACCTGAAGAAGCAAGTGCTAACGCAATATCGCCATTTGAACGGATTTTAGCCAGGATTAAGGAAATTAAGAACGTTTTTCCTGTTCCACATGGAGCGTCCAAAAAGTAAATCCACCGGATTGGTTGGTCACAGCTTGTATGATGGTATCAAATCTTTGTTCTATCTTTTGTTCTTGCAGGAGTTTCAGTGTATTTTCTTGGACGAATAGCTGTAAGTCATTTCTGGTGTATGATTGCTCTCCTAGCAGTTCTCTCTCGAATGTTGCATTGATCGACTTATTCGGTACTGTTACTCTCAATAGTGCCAACAGCTTGCCACACATTGCAAGACAAAGATCTTCAATGAATATTACGCTTCATTGTATATTTCTTCTGTGAAGAAATCCAAGCCATGATTTTGCGTTTCTTGACGTATTCTGTGCAGAATATCTTCGGCAGAGAGCGCGCCACGATCGCGACTCGTCTACGTCTGTCTATTTCTGCCAAACTCATGAAACGCTCGGAATTTCCCGTTTCCCGTGGGAACTTCGGAATAAAAAGTATATATATAAACACTCTTATATTCTAGAAATGTAACGTTGTGTAAAAATTTCAAATCAATCTATCGATTACTTTTCGAATTTTGCGGCCACAAACATACGGATGCTGAATTTTTATACATATAGATTTGAAAATTTCAGACAAAACTATGGGGGTTTGCAAAAAAAAAATTTTTTTAATATAATTTTTGTCTTCAAGCTAAAGGGGTGTTTCATTCCTGTTGCGACAACCTGTTTAGTTACTTTAAAAAAAAAAATCGGATGAATCCTAGAAATGGATTCCCGCAATTAACAAAGGTACATTTCTGACATAAAAAAAAAAAATGACTTGTATTTATGCTTGGTAAGTCTGTATATAGTTAAGTGATTAGTAAATGAAATAGCAGTAAATTTGAGTATTATACCTAATTAGGTATTCAATTGGGAATGGCATAAATATCAGTATATGGGACCGTAGTAGATTCATATGTCTAAACCATAAACTAAACAATAGTCCGTTTAAGTCCATTAAGGCCAATACAGTAATGTTTCAAAGGACATAAATTAATTTCTCCGTTTTACAATTCTATCCTTTTACCTAGGAACTTACTTATTTTCTTTTTTTTTATTTTAATTTATTTAATGTATAAAAAGAAATTACCTAAAATTTAGGCTATTAAAGTAGCAGCTAGGGAAATTGTAAAATTACATACTGTGAAAAAGTCGAGATTTCCATAACAACAATGTGGAAGTAGTCTAAAGTTTGTTTTTAAGTATAACAGATGAGCTAGTGCTTTTAGTTTGTTGTCAAAAGTTTGGTCAAGGGATTTGTAATCATTTTTTTATTTTTATGACTAACAAGATTTAAACTTTACAATTTTATATTTAAATTACTTTTTCTACTTTTTATAATAATAAGAAAAAAAAATACAAAAACTTTCATGATAAAAATAATTGTTACCTTGCTTTAACTGGTCTCCGGGCTATAGACCTTACATTTCCCAGTTAGTGTTCCTTTAATGGAAAACGGTGGCTACAGAAATGACGGCAGATAAGAATGTAATTCTAAATTATGCCTGACGTCTTCCACAGTATACGGTTACTTTTATATTTAGACATTATTTTCAATTTTCCCATTTCGATTTTTACTTGCAAGATTTTCAATATTGAATTTTCACCGGAAATCCAAGTTTTGACGTCTTCCAAATCCGAAAAAAATGTTTTTAGCGAATGGATTGTGTTTTATATATATATGTGTGTGTGTGTGTGAGTCAGTCTGTCTGTGCGTCTCCTTGTTTACCTGTCTGTCTGTTTATGTGTGGTCATCATAATTAAAAAACAGAAAAATCAAAGTTGAAAGTTCTACCAGTGGACATGACAATAAGGTATTAGACAAATTCGTCAACCGGAAGTAACACCATATTCTTTACTTCCTCTTACTCCTAGTAAGAGGAATAATTGTAATCGTGACAAATTTTCGATATTGAATGTTCATCGGAAATATCCGTTTTGAGATCCCCTGAGTCCAAAAAAGTGGTTTTCAGCAAATGGTCTATGTGTGTGTGTGTGTGAACAGCGTAGCTCAAAAACGAAAAACTGTAGAAAGTTGAAAGTTGATATTCCATTTAGGTATCACCATGGCATCTGACAGTGGATCATCTGTCAAAATTCCTCAACCGGAAATACTACTTTACTTTTTTTTTTTACGTTTTTGCATTTCTCTCAAAAATATCTCCGACGATTTTCTTCAAACTTGGTATATCAACTACACATACAAAGAGCTACAACTTTTATATGAAATGTTTTTCTCGGAAAATTTATTTAAGGTCAGTTATGGGAGAAGAGGTGTTAGGTTTTCATCTAAAGTGGTATTTCAGTTTATTAAACAATTCTATCATCTAAATAATATTAATTAGAATTGAATATGATGTTGAAATTCCGAGTTTCAAATAAAAATCGGATAACCGAAAAATGTGTTTACATTACCACTTTACTAAATGATTTTTTTTTTTTACTTTTTCCCGATTTTCTCAAAAGTGACTCAGACCGATTTCCTTGAAACTTCCTATATAAACTAAACGAACAGAGATCTACAACTTTTATTTAAAATATTTCTCTGGGAAAATTCATTTAACGGCACTTTTCAAGGATGGATGGGGTTATGTTTTTCTCTAAAGTGGCTATCATTGCTGATTATACAATTCTATCATCCAAACAAAATTAATTAGAAATAAATAGATGGCCAAAATTCCAAGTTTCAAGAAAATTAGTAAACCGGAAGTGCGCTTTTACTGGACAGTTTTTTTCAGTTTTCGACGAATTTTAATTAAATTTGGTACACAAACTATAAAATTTGTCAATTATAATTTTGAGAACTGGAGTAAGAGAAAGTTGTGTGAGTGTTTTACACCAGATTTTTTTTTTTTAATTTTTGCGATTTTCTTTAAAATTTATATAAGAACTACACACGACGTTTATTTCAAACATTTTGGGTGAAGGGCGGACAGGAAGGGTGGAATGTTTCCCTTTAAACTTCCATTTCCATGTTATTATATAATTCTAACACTTGTAATAAAAATGAAATGTGTTGCCGAAATTCCTGGTTTAAAGAAAATCAATTGACCGGAAGGACGTCTTTACGGTTTCTTCGTTGTTGATTTTTTTTTAAATAAAGTTCAAATAGAACATTTTTTTGAACTGTTGTACAAACTTGGCATATAGAAATCTATCACTTTTCTTTGACACATTTTTCCGATAAAGTAGATTTTAAGAGGTTCCTGGTGGAGTTGGGAAAGGTCATTCTTCCCTCATGTGTCACTTTTAGTTTAGGTTGTTCTAGCTATAATTATGTATAATATTGAAGTCAATCAAATTTAGTAAAAATTCCTAATTTTTAATGTAAATTTGTTAATAAGAACTATGTAGTAGTTGTGGTTGGTTCCGCAGAGCTGGAAAGCATCAGAAATATTTTGCATGATAGCCGGCTTCTTTATGTGGTTACCGACCAGTTTCGGGCGTTCGCTCATCATCAGGATGCTTTTCGTCAAACAGTGTGATAACATAGATTTGCACAGAGCAAAATTAAGTTGATATACTGCGTGACAAAAACACCCTGATTATGAGCGAACGCCCGAAACCGGTCGATGAACACAAAAAGAAGCAGGCTAATACGGAAAATATCTTTGAAAATAACTATGTAAATGGCGTAAGAGAACGTTGTTGTGTATGTGACACACCAGATTTTTTTTGAACAATTTTTCAACAACCATTTCCTCAATCAAGTTTTGTTGTTAAATATGTTAATTAATTAAAATTGGATTGCGAACGGGGATTTCTGGTCAATCAAATAGATTTGGGTAAATTGGTTGTCGAACGACAGAATCTTTTTCTAAGAAAACAGCTTCTATTGGCGCCTACCTGGGGTAGGGGCACTCCAGGATATTCGTTTAGGGCACATTACGTCATTTAGGGCATTATAAATATATGCAATATATATAAGAAGAGGCCAGAAAGATGAAATTCTATTCGTTTCTTTTGCTATTGTGAATATTATGATTATAGGCTATTACTTAGGTTTAATAACTTTTGCTGACCCTAGGAACGCAATTGTCTCTCACCTTATGACTTTATAAAGAAAATTATATGAGAAAAATGATATTAAATGATTGATATTAGATGATATCAACGAACATAGTTGGTCCACCATAACGTAATCCAGGGAACATTATATAAATCACGGGAAGAGATTAGATTAGTTGTTAGGCTGTGGATCTTCTTTGGATTCAAAAATCCAGGGCTCATCATCCAATGTTTGCATCACTATTTCGAAATCAACCAGCATACAATATGTCGCCTCAAAAGCTTTTCCTTTTAAAAATTCATATAAAAAGCTTGCTTCGACCAATTTACGCATCCACTTCCTGTAAAGATGGTGTAAAAATTTAATCATTTCCGGATATTTATTTATTTTTTTTAATTAAATAATATCTTTACTTTGCTTAACAGAAATCAGAAAAATTAATTTTGTTTCTGAAGTTGATAAGATAATAAATCAACTCGGAAAGTCAAGAATGATTTTTTTTTTTTTATTTAAAAATATTTGCTTTTTAATAACAATGTATATCATTTTCAATTCTTTAAAAAATTCTATAGAAGAAATATCTGAAAGAGAGAAGTACCTTATTTCATAAATAAAATCTAGTAAAAACATGTTATATTTATTGCCAAGAGACAAGCGGCAAGGGTAGATGCTGAGGAATTTAATGGCCATTCCGTGTTGTTTTTTTTTTCTTTAATGTAATAACACGAACAATTTTTTTTTTTAAGTTAAAGAACCTTTAATATGAATAAATATATTTTTCATCATGTTATAGGTATAACATGAAACTAATTGAACAGAAATTAATCATGCTCATTAATTTCGGCAGCCCATAATTCAACTATGATTGGAACATCTTTCTACAATATTTGAGATTTTATCTGCATAGCATGCTTTCTTTTTCTTAAATCTGATCATCGGTTTCAGATTTTCTTCAATCTTCAGAGAGTGCGAAATCAAATTTGTCAGGAGATGTTGACTTTTACTTTTAAAGGTTCCGTAGTGGAAAGTTTCTGTAGAAACTTTAAAAGTGGAAGTCTACTTATGGGTGATAAAAACTTTGTAAGTGAAAGTTTATACATAAAAATTGATATAAGAAAAGAAAGCAAGATATGATATCCTCAGATAATGTTAAAGCATTACGGTCTGAACCAACTATTCAACCAAATACGATCATAATGAACATATAACTGTCTCTAATATTTTATTCACAATAGAAGATTAATAAGTAGAAATTAATGTTATGTTAGCAATATCCTTTAGAGAGTTAAAATTATTTAATAAAACATGAAGTAATATTATTATAATTCAAACTTTAAACTAATAAAATTTTACTGTATTAAGAGAGCACTACCTGTGAATTCCTAGATGGCTAGGAAATGAATTATTTGTTTGTAGTCACGTATTATTTTGTTTATTATATGATAAAAACATAGAGTCCTCCCTGGCTGGTATTGTAACAGTTGAGGCAGATTGATGATATAATACACATATTGGCAACATATTCATAAAATTATATGTAACATATTGTACGAGGAGAAAGAGAATAAGAGAGAGTGGTGGTGTTTTTTAGGGACAAGGGGCTAGAGATATTGAGAGATATGAGTTACAGGCGTCCCTATATTTAGGAGATTTAAGAATTACATATATGGCAAATTATTTGAAATATCTGCAAGAAATATTAAATTGGTGGACTGAGGCTAATTAATGCACAAAATTCACTGAAACTTTAATTTTCAGTAGTACATTTACTAAATGCTTACTGAAGGGAAAAGAGTAGATGAAAGGATATAATGATGATGAAATGGGATCCAAATCATTATACATTCATAGATCCGAAGAGCGGAGAAACATTTTTATAATGGAAGTGAGAATTAAAGGGAATGGGTTTTGGAGAAATAAACTAGAATCTAAGCTAAACACTGTATAATGAAAGGAAACATAATTTCAAGGACTTTACAATCGAAGTTAGGTAGCGAGATATATATATATATATACAGAGACAGACTAGCTGAGTGATGAGATAAGGTTGCTGACTGGTTATGAACTCCTGGTAACTGGTTACACTGTACTGCTGTCCTCTATTTATTGAATTGAGAGTAATCTGTATTCAATTTTTGTATTTCTTCGCTCTTCGGATCATATGAATCTAGTATAATGATTCAGATCCCATTAGAGAGTTATGCTAGGTGTCCATTTGAGAGAAACTCGCGAGAGTTACTCTCGACAGTTACTCTCAACGGCCCGCCGTCCATTCTAGAACAGCTTTCAAAATTTTTACTGGCCAATAGCAACAGAGAATAACTCTCGAGAGTTTATGTAGGAGGTCACTCTCAGAATTCGAAATCGTTTCGTATTGTGAGAGTAGCAAGCAGAAAACTGTAATATTCCCTTTTCACTTGAGAGCAACTCTCAACATGTTTACTCTCCGAGAGTTTATACGCGCTTCCTGATAGTAACGCTCAACACTATGTCCACTAGCGAGAAACGCTCTCGCGAGTATTTCTCTCAAATGGACGCCTACCTTTATGTTGAAGACTCTACAATAATAGTTAATAGAAACCTGCTTTATTGTCCTTAGGGAAAACCTTTGCTCATCAAGGATCGAGAAATGTACTATTGGCGATGACTGATGAAATGCATCTTTACGCCGCGTCTACCATTTAACCTCATGATAGTAAATATGGAAATAATAGCAAGACAGTCTTTAAACTAGAGTCAATATAAATTAAAAATTTAGCTCAAATAAAGCTCAAAAGCTCAATTTGAGTATTAATTTGAAATTAGAAATGATGTGGCGTATTTGATTCATTTGATTATCAGTCTCAGTCAACGTGTTTTCATGTTAAATTATACACGTTCGAATGAAAACCTAAATAGAATGTACATTTTTTAATGAGATAATGAATAAAACGAAAAAAATATCGAATAAAAATCATCAATTTCGCAGAACATGATCGCGATACTCTGCAGGAACAAAATTAAAAAAAAAATCGCTAATTTGTTAGAAAAACAAGATTTCCTCCATTCTTAACATTTTATATTTATACTCATTCATTTTGTTTAAAGCTTTTAAAGAAAGAAATGTAATAAACAAGAAAATTAAAATAAAAACCTAAGAAGTAATAAAGTAATAGAGTTAAATTTTATTACTATATAAATCGAATACTGAAAATTAAATCAATGTCTGAAATGAAAAACACAACCGATAATGCACATATCCGTTATGTAAAATTAATAATTAATTTAGAAAACTGGTATGAGAATAGATTAATAAATATATTGTATAAATTAAACAGTTAATAATTTCTATGATGGCCGAATACACACACACACACACACACACACACACAACACACCAATAAATATATATATAATTTTAATTTTGAAGTTTAGAGATATCAGAGAGGTACAAATGTAGCCCGAGGGACTAGCGGAGTCGTGTCTGATCTGATCTATGGGCCATAAAACGTATCTCTATGGCTTCTTTGGCCAAAAGTTAGACATTCTCTCTGGTCTAACTTAAGTGATATATAATCAAACTTTTAATTTATAACGCTATTAAATATTTTTCATACCAACAAAGTATCTAATATAGTTTTAATCAAATAATAAACTTCTTGATTTTAAGAGTTTATTTTTTTTTTATAAATTTGTGATCTGTGGAAGATTTTGTTTTAAGGAAAAATAATTTTAAAAATCATTGTGATTTACGATTTTCTCTAATTGCAGTAAATTTAGAGATACAATTTAACAAATTTTCTTGAAAAATGAAATTTTTAATCAGTCACCCAAACACATATACAGGGGGGTAGAGAGTCTAGTTTGAGCTGTGATATAGTGAACATCGTGTCCTACAATAACTTGTTAAAAAGTGGTTTTTACCTCATTTTTTGTGCTGAAAATTTGCAAAAAAAAATTTCAAGCTTAAATGACTGTGTATGTGAAGTTCTAGAAAAATCTAACGAGTAGAATTAATGCAATGAGATAAGAAAGAAATAAAACTGAATTAAATGTGAGTACTAGTTGATTAAACAGTAGTATTATAATGCAAAACATTCTAAAGGTCGTGCTTATAGTTGTAGTGGAAGAACGAAATAGAAAAATAATAGATTAGAGTTTAGAATATTTTATAGTATCCAGAATTGTATTTTCTTAATATTTTATAATTATCTTAGTGCTGTGAATTTCCCTTCAAAAAGAGTGTATTTTAGAGTCAGGTACTGTAAATTGGGGTCATTGCTCCTTGGGAAACAAAGGCACAAAATTTAATACAATGCGACTTGGCCAACTGCTTTGTTAGAGAGCATTCCTTAGAACAGTCTGCCTTCAGCTTTCAAATAATACAGTTCAAAAAGAATAGTCTGCACTTAGCCTTCAAACAACTAAGTCGCAATTCAGCTTTGAAAGCCAGAACAGAACACTTCAGGAATCGCTCAGAGCTAATGATGATATTTGCCTTTAACCTTAAATTTACTAAGAGATAATATAATTATTTATAAAACAGTGGTGCTTTCTCAATTATTCTTAATACTTCATTTCTCTTAAACTTACAAACTTACAAGCCCTTTTTCTACAACACCGCTCGTGCTACTACAAATACACATCATCACACCATTACATTACATAGTGATAGTGAGTTGCTACATCTACATCATTAGAATATTTCTTACAGTTATTTATTATAACAAAATTACTTTTAATTAAAAATAAAAATATGGATTCAGAATTGATTGAACATTTAAACAAATTATACTGTGAAATAAAAAACGATATTGAAGACAAGATACTTTCGAGTCTAAACCCAAACTGACTCTAATTGCCTTCTTTTGTAACCTAAATATTTTTTTACATTCGGCAGCATTACCCCAAATTATAGTACTATAGCAGAAATGGCTATGAACATACGCAAAATATGCCAACTTTAAAGCTTCCAAGTCAACCGACATTCTTAATTTTCTCAAAACATAGATTCCACGGACAATTTACCTATGACATTATTAACTTGATCTGTCCAGTTCAGTTTTGAATCTATGAAATGCCTAAGAAATTGATAGCTTTTTCAGTCCCAACATAATTTCCTAATTTAATAGTAATCTCTTTTATTTTGTCCTCGTTTAAACTTAGCTTATTAGCAGCACACCAATCGAATATAGATTTAATGCAGTTATTAACGGATGTATAATCTGCATTTCTAACTTGTACCGCAAGATCATCAGCATATAAATATAGTCTAATTAAATCATAGTTATTAAACATTGCAGATAGATCGTTAATGCAAACCAAGAATAATAAAGGTCCCATAATAGACCCTTGGGGCACACCATACTTGAACTGGAGTAGAGAAGAGTATTTACCGCCTTTATACACCGATGGCTGCCAATCTATTTAAGAGATAGGAAGAGTTGAATCTGACTGCCAAATCATTAAACCCATACAACTTTAATTAGCATTATGCTTTCCACTAAAGTACCACTTCAGTAAAATACATGGTTTTACCAACTATTTAATATTATTATGCATTAGAACCATTGATAAAATTCCAAATTTGGAGAACATTTGATTAATCGAAACTTCATCTTTACAGAAAATGATTTTCTTTAAACTTGATTTGCTCAGTGAAAAGGTAAAAACGTATCACTTTTTTGGTAAGATTTTTCCAAAATAATTTATTTTACAGAGTTTTTGGGCGCCTCTCAGTTAAGTTTATATTTTAACTGACGCTATATGGTCTTGCGCAGGGTGCGGCCAACAGTCGACTCTCAAGAAAAATGTTTTTTTTGAGAGGGTTCTGGAAAAACAGTAGCCACTTCAGTATAATGTATGGTTCTGCCATCTCTATAATATTAATATACATTAGAAACATAGCAAAAATTCCAAATTTGAAGGAAATGGGTAAGTGGAAGTGCGATTTTGCAGAATAGGTTTTTTGCCATTTTCTAGAAAACATTTTGTAACAATTTTCTTTAAACTTGGATTATTGACTAAAACCTATAACTTTTATTGGTGACAAAATAGGTTGTTTTTAGGAATCTGAGTTGTTAAAATTCAAATGTGTTTGTTCAATATTATTGGCCAATGTAATCTACAACTACAATATAATCACATATATATTGAATTTTTTCCCCAGTTTTCTGGACAAAGTTTCTAACGAAACTAACACATAGATCTAATCACTTTTGTTTGAAATATTTTTAACTATAAGCAGATTTTACAGGATTTCTCACACTCAAATGTTTTTTTTTTAGACAAGATTACAGGGGTGGAGGGGGGACTCTAACCCAGACATTGCAGCCAAACCGAGGCTTATTGTGCCTAGCCCTGTGAGTCTAGTATGAGAAACCTCATATCTTCATAATGTTGAGGGCTTTTACAACCAGTTCTATTGCGCTATTATCTCCTCGGATCCTTAATATGCCAAAGATCTCGTAGCGCAATTTGACGAAGTGTCGTTTTTAGTTTAGGTTCTTACAGCTATATTATTATAATATTGAAACAGTTAAGATTTAGTAAAAGTTCTAAGTAGGAAGAAATTTTCAAAAATTACTATTTAAGAAAAACATATGAATGTTTCACATCAGATCTTTGTACAGAGTGCCATGTACAATATAATATATAGCTTTATAACGCTATAACATTAACTCCAATTACCGCTAGTTGAACGTTCCAACTTTTGATGAAAATTTCTTAATTACAGCTATCAGTACTGCAGTCTGAGGAATTCATATGTCATTGAAAAAAATAAATATTTTATAATTACGAGATTTTTATTTTATTGTTTAATTATATTAGATTGTTTGTAGAGGCTAGTACATTGCGATCTGAAAAATCTAATGTACTCACCGGAGGCTTCTCAGTGCACTGCCGACAAGCGAACAATTTCCTCTAGTTACAGACAACACTGCCCATCACCGGAGTGTTGGGTACAGCTGTAGAAGCCGCTACGAAGAGAAAGTCTAATGGCAGCATTTCTGATTCGAACCCGAGTTCTACGCGTGGGAGTCCAACGCTCTACCATTGAGTATTTTAGTTAATGATGCAGAAAGTAAACTCTATATTATAACAAAAATATTACCATAATAATCACGATAGAAGCTAGGATAACTGCAGCAAGCTTATTATTCCCATATAATAAATCTTTTTTATAAATGAATCCAATTTGGTCAATTTCTTCATCAAAAACATTCTATTTATAGAATTAGCGAATGATCCAAGAAGAAAACAAAGTTACCATTTGAGGTCACCCATTTATTTTCATTGTACGCTACTGAAAATATGTCAATGTTGAGGGAAATAAATGGTTCTGTGTAATTTAATACTACTCAGAAAGTGACGTAGTTACTTATATTACAGTCACATCTTACATCATAAAAACGTAGCTTGAATATTGCCAGAATGGTTTTAAACACTTAACCATAAACAACAGTAATGAACAGACAGCACAAAACAGAAAATTTATCATAATGTATTCTAATTATATTTAATAAACTTTATCACATAGTCAAAATCTGAATAGATCAATAATTTCCTAGATTAAATGGTTTCACTTATTTCCAACTGATGGCTTCTTAAATTGATTATCACACTTTGGCTATCTGCCATTATGGCGGCCTTTTTATAAGATTGTGTCAGGGTGGAAGTTCTCATTCCCGCCACATTTCTATAGCTCAGCTATATCTGTTCATTAGAGAACCTACATTGTTTTGAAGTTCTGTAGCTATGTTTCATGTACTTATTTTGAAATTTTAATAAACTTGGCGGTTGCAAGTCTATTGAAAATCTTCAAAGTTCCAACATTCGCCACACATATTTGGCCAGACCTAATCATTCTTTTTGTCATCATCGTCTTCATCCAAGATTAAGCGTTCCATGTAGCGTCTTCCCGCAGAGTCTGTCGTCAACTAGGTGTTGCTAGTCTATCCATCTTACTTACTCCATCTTGTTCTGCCCATTTCTATCATATTACTGTTAATATCTCCAATGGCCAATGCTTCTTTTGCATCTTCGTTTCTTTACTCTCGGCTCATGTGCCGACAGATCAGTAGGCAGGTTTCAAGAATAGCACTATACTGCTAGTATTCATGCCTTATTTTCTTCCAAAACACATGATGTAGACACATGACGTACAATGTGCCAAATGCCAAAACCCTAACGTTGTGAAATTTTTGAAAGTTTGAAACTTGGGTTGAAACTTTGTTAAGTTCGATAGCGAATTTTCTAAAGTTTGTTTTTATTGTCCCACACACAATCTTCTAAAACTTATTGAGTTTGTTGTCAATATCATGGTCCTTTGTGTAGGATATGACACCGCCGAGGTAATTGCAGTGTGAGATCTGTTAAACACAATACTTTCATTTACTATTATTTTCATTGGCTAGTTACAGACACTTTGCTGTCATATGACTCTCCTCTGCTTGAAAACGCGATGTGCCATTCTCAAGTATATAAATAATTATAGAAATAAGTATATAAATAATTAAACAAACTTTCGTACATAAATTGAAACGAACTACAGAAAAGTTATATAAGGGGATCCGAAGAGCGAAGAATCAGACATTAGTTGAATCAAACATTAGTTACTCCCCACTAGGCCAGACTAGAGGGGAAGAATTCTATTCATATATATAGAGCTATAGCAGAACAGTTCAGGACAATTTTTATGAGTTATCGACTTCAGTCAGCAAACAATCTACTTACTAATTTCTCAGCCAGTCTGTCTCTGATTTTATTATTCTCTCGCTACCTCATTCTCTAACATATATTAACAGTGTAAAATCCTTACAGCTTGTCTTTCTATTTATTATACAGTGTTCAGCACATCTACTAGTTTATTTATTCTTCAACATTCCTAAATACATTCCCTACAATCTCTCTCTCTCTTCTCTCCGGATCGTTATAATTATTAGCAATAGACAGCTATAGTTGGTTCCACATTAAAGTTGTCAAGATATAACTAGCATAAATGATGGTTGTACCCGTACAATATAGTAATATAACATTTTAAAGTAAAGCCTACCAATATCAGAAACGTCCTAAATGATTTTTTTAGGAAAACTTTTTCAAATTATGTGACAGTAGTATATTGTATATTTAATATATGAGTTCAATGAAAATGCCTTCCTAGTAAATTGTAAATATTGAAAACAAGAAATAACCAAGCCCTACGCTATCTAAAGCCGTTCTGGTCCAATCTAGCTAACCCGAAGAAAAATATATATGAGCCGGGACTAGGATCAGAATCCAGATTCGGGTCTTTCCATTTAAGATATACAATAGTCCAAACAAATCGAACGATGACTCTAATGAAAAATAGCGTAAACTATTTTAGACGTCATAGACATCTTGTTACGACCAAATCTCCTGGACCTTATTTCCTTACAACCCGAGCAGTCAGTAATTATGGTGGTTAGGTATTTCTTACTTTGTCGCACAATCTCTACAAAAGGGATCTGGCATAAGCGCTCCAATGCCTTAGTATTGATCCAACCAGATGCTAGAGTGAGAGGTCCGTGAAGGCACAGTAACACTATTGGCATATCATTACTACGCTTAGATTTTCTTTTCCTATGAGCGTTTACAAGCTCACTGCCCGGTGATGGACAGGATTGTCTCAACAACAGAACATTGAGGCAGGCTGTGCATTGAGATGGCTCCTGACGCCAATAAAATTATGAAGCGTCCAAAAAAAAAAATTGATAACAATGTAGACTTGATTAAAACAAACAAAAAATAAATAAAATGCAGACCTTGACATGTAGCCGAAGATAAACAACAAGAGTAAATTTCGATAAAGGGATACATTTCATCGATGATCTAATTTAAGTAAACTTCAACTTATTCTGTAAGAAGAAACATTCTTGGATAGTTAAATCATGAGAGAACTTTATTTATTTTTTTTTATTTTATTTACAATCAAAATATATGGACCAGCTCACATAGAGCTTTACACATAGTGGTAAACAGAAGAAGAACGAAAAAGAAAATTAGAGGTCATAAGAGAAGTAATATTAGTAAATTATTTTTTATTTTAAAGCAGGTACATTGTGCAATTAAAAGTTAAACATCTCAAGCAAGAATTAAAAATAAAAATATATATATATTCTTTATTTTTTTATGCAGTGAATAACATTTTCTAAATAGCCAAACTAAGTGGTATGGACCAACCCTCCAATATAGCGAGCGATATAGCTTAGAGGGCTGCAGGAAATTGTGTGGCAAGATAAAGTCAAGTGAGAGGGGAGCTAATCTAAAAGGTAGACAAGTGAAATTAAATATCTGGTGTTCCTAGAGCAAGATAAACTTAACGTCAAAAATTCAATGAAAGCCTCTTTTACTGATTGTTTTTTTTTTTTTTCCACAGTTACTTAATTTGATAAATCCAGTTATTTCATTGTGTACTGCCACTAAATTGAGGTAGAAATTTAAATCAATAGCTGCAATTAATCACTGCTTTAAACATAGCAATTTAAATTTTATATAATGCGCTTCAAGCACGATTAAAAATATATTAGTTAAAGGCACCACTACCACTATTATAACGAAAAAATAAATATTCAATCGGTAAAACAAATCAACTAATTAGAAAAACTATTTTTTAATTTCTGAACAAGCGACAAAAACGATTTTTGTAGCATAGAAATGAAACTTACTCATCAAAGGTAGGTCACAACAACTTGTACTGAAAATAATTTGTTTATTTATCCATTTACAGAGATATAATTTAAATTTCACTGTGATTTAAGATGTTTTAATAGGTCAAACTTTTAATTTATAATAAGCATTTAGTCTTTAGTGGAATATATGATTTACTAAATCGTAGATGCGATTTCATCGTAGAAGGCTCACTATCTACAATAATGAGATAAGGGAAGCTAAAAGAAATATCTTTAGGTAATTTTGTGAAAATGCGGCAGCTAAGCAAGGTAATGGCAATGGTATTAGAAGAGATGGAGAGTACAATGCTGTCCATGGTCTTAATGGGGCAACAGACCATTAAAATCACCTGTCCTCAAGTTGAATTACTAATCAACCTTGATGTGAAGCCTAATGTGGCCGAGCTTCTTTGCAAACTGACGAATCTTGATATTTTTTGACCAGCTATACTGATGATATTGCCATAATTGTTAAGGCAAGTCTAGCTCGTTTATGTATGACAAGCACATGAGGAATTGAGTTTAAATTGCCTGGATTGAGTTTATTCTATATCTCACATCTCTCCACCTAACCGAGAAGTTCGCAAAAAGACTATCTTAGAATAGTTTCAGCAGGTTGCATTAGAACCAAGGAGTGGAAATCCCTGTTAGCCGATTCCTAGCCCAGGATCACTCTCTTGGTTGAGAAATATGATTAGGAAACGGATTCGTCAATAATTTTTCTGAGAACTGACAAATAGAGAGAGTGAAGCTACGTGTAACTAGTATGAAACATTCTGGCAAAGAAAAGGTGTAGCAGGGTCTAAAAACATGCATTGGGGTAGCAACCAATCTCTCCCTTCAGTTATAAAAAAGAATTCAAAGGAGAAAGGAGGAAGTTAAGAGTGCATTTCTTTGAGAATCCTCCCAATAATGATAACTCTATTCTGAGTGGTCTTGACCAGTAAAGGGCAAAAATATAAAGCTATGCTAAAAGTTTCCTCAACGACGCAGAAGAATATGGGCCTAGAATATGATAAAGCTTGCAGAGTTTACAGTAAAACTCCAGTTCACCTTCTCAAGAACTGTGTAGTTGAAGAGTAAAGGAAAATATATTTTATTTGAAGAAAATCATTAGTTGAAGGATATTCTAACATTCGCTTGCAAAAGGGACTATTCAGGTAAAGAACACCGTTACGAAAAAGTTCTTAGAATTTAGTCAGCTTTGTCTTTTTGCCCCTTCTCAAAGGGGGAGGATTTGAACTACCAAGAGAAGGCATTCTTTCAAGGCAGTCTGAATTAGAGAATTAGAGACTGGTAATTCTACCAGTAATAATAATAATAATAATAATAATAATAATAATAATAATAATAACTGTCTTTATTTAAAATATCGTTACAAAAAATAAACATTACTTATCAAGATGTTCATATTAAAGAAAATAATCATATTATTTGTACCGTAAAAACAAAAAATTATCTATACATAAAGGCAGGTACCCTTGGTATAAACCATCAGGGGAGAGGGGAATTTACAAGGATAACAATAAATTATAATTAAAAAATAGTAAATAAAATAAAAGTACAATTTTTTCGAAACATAACTGAAAATCTTCTTTTGGAGTAAAATAAAAAATTTCGGACCAATAAAACAAAACAAAATATAAATTTATATAAGTTTACAAGCTGTTGCTACAAGTTGTTGCCTGTAGTTAAGAGCCATCCTACAATATTTTAATACTTCATCCCATTTTTTTCCGTTTAAAAATTCTGTCAATTGGCTATTGTCAATAAATCCTTATTGAAATAAGAAATTCTAACTTCCTTCAATATTGGACACGTCGCCACAAAATGAAATACAGACTCCAATTCATTTGTATTACACATTGAGCATACTTGAGACATACCACTCTTTTATAATTTAAATTTAATACCTCGGCTCTCATCTTTATAATCAGTCCTATGTCGTTTGTATTAAAATTATCATTAAACTAGGCTTCATCTTTCAAATTATACTGTAATATACGTCACACTAAATAAAGAATTCCTTGCCTTGATATTTGCTGCTTCTGTGATAGCTAACTTAATTCTATCTCTAAGTTTTATAAAAATGATTCCATTCGTTGTAGCTATTGCTTTTAAAATCATACGCTAAACCATACTCATTATTAGTATTTGGTAGATCCCGATGCCTGTAAATATTTCTCTCAATAATCTCAAGCGCCAAAAGCTTAGGATATCTATTTTCTGGGAGATTTAAAACTTTAACTAAATAATCGTGATGGAGCTTTAATATGTAGAGATATATTGGTGCAATCTGGGTTTCTAAAACTATAACATAATCGGGCGTATTCTGGGGTAATCTTAGTAATTTTTTTATAAAAAAGTAAATAACCGGTCAACCTGTTTATATTTTCTCCCGCCCCATACCTGGGCTCCGTAGAACATAATAGCTCGGCTCACTGCATTAAACATCTGAATTTTGGAAGGAATTGGTAAATTTATATTCAAAATAAAACTTTTCCAAATTGAATGAATAACGGTTTCAGCTTTAATTAATTTCACATTCAAATGCTCTGTTAAACTTAGAGGATGCTAACTTGATTCCCAAATATTTATAAGTTCTACTTTTTCCCCTCCCAACTTCCATTTTTTATTTTTAGAAGGCATTCCACCATTTTTGAAAACAACAACTTTAGACTTGGATAAATTAATTTTTAAGTTCCATTTAGTGCAATAAATTTCCAATTCATTTATAGATCTTGGCAACTCGTGAGGACTTGAGCTATCAACGCCAAGTCGTCAGCAAACGCGAGAAGTTTTACTTTAACCCCATTTATAATAATCCCACCACATAAATTGTCTTCAATATCATTTATAAATAATGTGAAAAGCAGGGGACTCAAAAGGGAACCCTGTTTTACACCCATTGTATTCTCAAAAAAGGTTGACAACCCATCCTTATACCAAACAGCAACTTCTGTGTTCTCATATAAGTCCTTGGTAATATTTATCACCTTTCTGGAGATACCTATTTCATTCAATTTATAGATTAGGGCATGCCGGTTAATCCGGTCAAAAGCTAATTCTACCAGTATTACTCAAGGAATCCACGTCAGTGCCAGTTATAAGAGTTCAGCATTTAATGTAGATAAATAATTGATTTAATAAGCATATTATTGTGATATTGTAAAGTATTTAAATTCATTTAGAGAATAATATATTTATTTCAAAAACAGTGGTGATCTCTTGCTTATTTTCTAACACTTCTCTCTCTTTAAACATTCACACTCACAAGCCCCTTTACAAAACCGCTCATGCTACAATACTTACAAACATACAACATCACATCACACCATCAACACTTTAACTGCAAGGCTATCATCCACAGATTTAGTGGCCTAGGTATATACTGGAGAGAAGGAGTTCTCCATTGAATCTTCCTAGATCATGATATTTCTTTGTGAAATAGACCTGGAAATATTGCAATATTTGTGAGTCTCCTCACCATGGCACAGCAGGAGAAACCAATTAATGAAAGTATCTAGAAATATCTTGCTTTATAACTAATAGAAAACGTATAATTTATAACAAATATTCCATTTGGTGCATATGAAAACTGAGTAGTAGCACAGAAATCAATGAATCTTTATAAGAAAACGATGTCCTTCTTCATATTTTATTTCTTTACATTCCATCCGATCTTTAAATGTGTGGAAGTTTTGCAATAGAAATATTGGCACAATTTTAGATACAGTTACATATATTTAATATATTGCTTCCCTGCTAACAATTTGTCTTCTTATTTTGAAAGGTGGAATATCAACTCAGATAATATCCATCAATTTTTTTTCTCAAACTGACAATGGAAATATTCTTTATTATTAATGTTTTCATATTTATATCTTTTTATTTTCCATATAACAGAAATATGATATAAAAATTGTTTAAACAATTATTACAAAAAATTTATAACTCCGACTTCTATATCGGCTGAGGTGAAACTATATACTATGAGAAACATTATTTCCAAAAAGTTAATATACTCTTTTGATGTATATGTGGCTGGATCCGCATTACTGGATATTTTATCCGTCGTTGCATGCGTATTCCATTCGTTCCTGACAGGTTTCGGATTTTCATCCATCGTCACAGCAACTTCACCAAGTTCGTGTAGAGAGTTCACTTCAAAGTAATGTTTCTGTTACACCCATACTTGTTGATTTGTTGGTTGTATATAGGTGCGGGAGGTTATAAGGTTATGTTACTATGTGTATGGGTGTATGTTTAATGACAAAATGGAATTATTGTAAATTATGATTCGACATTAGAAAATAGTGTATAATAATTAGCATGTTTTGGAGAATACTTTATAACTAATTTTTAATAGTGTTATGAAGTATGCTCAGTGTTTTATCAAGACATTTCTATTAGGGGGGATACTGTACAAAATTTCTGGATTATACTGTGCTAATAAGAATTGATAATGTTTAAAGAAAGGCAATGCAACGTTTATGGACAGTCAAAAGCTTGTACAAGTAATAAATATAGGTGAAATCCAAGCAGGGTAATATACACTAATTTGAAGGCGCATCAGCGACATTACCGTAAAATACTCTATTACTTTTGCACTTGAATTTTAATTAAAAAAAAAAAAAAACCTATTTTCCACTGGAAGCAAACAAAAAAGACAAGGAGAAATTGAAGTTGCAGGTGATAAGCACTAGAAGAAATAGGGACATGCGATAATATCTTGCAGAGAGTATGAGAAGTATGTAGTGCAACAACCATTATAATGGTATTCCAATTCCAGATAGGTGTATAACGTTACACACGGACGAGCGCGCGTACCAATATAAACAACATAGTGCCGTATCTAAAAAGGAAGATGTGGATATAGAGAAGTTTGCGCCTGTATGAGATGGCGCCATTTCTCTCCTTCCTCTTTGCACTTACCTCTTTCTTCCTTATTCCATCGGTTAATGGTTTAATCAATATCAGGTTTCAATAAAACCTGTCAAAGATGGGCTTGTCTTAAACGTCAACGAGGCGCGACAACTCTTAAAGAGAAGTGACGGTGGTGTGGGATTATTTTCCGGATAAATGGAAGTACCAAACGTTCCCCTTGCCGCTTCTTAATGCTATCATAACCTACAGTAGGGGTTAGATTAGCTGTTCAATGTCGAAGGGTAACTGCTGCTCAAATGGTAAGAGAGTACCTCTGATCAATATAAGGAAATGAAGAAGTAAATCTGATTTGGAGACTACTATAGACTTTAATTGAAATTTTAATCGTAAATGTTAATGGGAAATTAGAGTGTTAATGAACAAATTCTATCAATTTAAAAAAATTAATTAAAATTCTTTGTGTGGAATTTGAATCTTGTAAATCCATATGCATTTTAGAAATTAAATTGTTATAGTTCATTAAGTCGTTGCACATATGCTAACTTATTATATACTTAGTAGCAGACTGCAGCAGCAGTTTGGAAACTCCCATACAAGTTTAGCAAGCGAATCAACCACAGTTTCATGCAAACAAACAAGCCAATTTTGAAAATGAAATTTCTAATTTCATTTATGTACCAGCGCTTTCTAAAATTCAAGAGTAGTTAGTCAAGTCAAGAATTCCAGAGTCAAGAATAGAGGTCAGTTAGCTGTCAGTTTATTAGTTCATGCATCGTGACATTACGAAATGTACACATCATTTTCGCCACAATAATTACAATATATTAGGTTATTTTAAGAGAGATTTGTATTTGTGTTAGTAATTTGTTGATAGGTTGTTGAGATTATGCCTCTCAGAAAACTTTAAAGCAGAGACATCATAAACTAAGACTGATAAATATACATTTAAAATGGAAGTCCCACACCCTTACATATATACTGATTCAACTCTCTCTGTATCAACTAAACAACAACTCTGAGTGTATCAAACTAAAATTGCTCTGTGCAAATCTATGGTATCACACTGTTCGACAAATGCATCATGATGATGGGCGAACGCCGGAAACCGTAAACAAAAAGAAGCAGGCTATCATGGAAAATATCTCTGAAGCTTTCCAGTTCTGAGGAACCAACCACAATAAAATTAAATACTTCAGTTAGGAAGCATTTTCGGACCTATATTTATTAGACATTTTTTTGACTCAAAATGGCTTCAATAATACGTTCTTGAGCTGTTCTCAACTGTTTCTTGAGTGAATCTCGAATCCTGTTTGCAAATGCTATATAACATTATTTTTTATTTTAAAATTGAAAATTTATATAATGTTATAAATTAAGAATTAAAAAAAATAATAATAATAATAATGTGAAACATATAATATTATCAGATAATTTAATACAAAATGTGTGTAGCGTAAGAAATAAATTAAATATCATCCTATAATTGCTAAAGTTGGTGGTATTACTAAAGTTTTCTAGGTCAAACATTGTTTACAACAATTAAAGTTGAGGTTAGCTGCTCATTAAATAGATTGATCAACTATAATACAAAATTAGTCATTAAAATTTTGCAAAATCAATCTACCTTCTGATTATTTACCTTTATTAATAACATGATACTGTTTTCTATACTATTATATTATTCGTGCAGGCATGCACATGTTTTTTTTTTTGGACAGGTTTTTACACACTTCCCCTTTTCCAATTGAATATCCTTACAAATTAGTGGTCCATTGTTGGCTAACCCATCATTAAAGTATATAGTCATCTATTTTCAACTAAGATTTCAGTTTCTATATTTACAACTACAGGAGAAAAAAAGAAGCAAGAAATCGTGTCCGAAGAGTGTGTGAATGGAGAAGCAATAATAAGGACTAGTGGAGATATCAGATCATTTTTGTACAAAATTAATGTTCTTGAATTTTTATCGTGGTTCTCTGTTTAATGTTGAATTTTTTTTTTTTTTTAAATACGGGGATATTCATATTCATTACACTATATTAAATAACAGTAATTTTTTTTTACAACCTGTAATAATGTGACAATTATTAAATCGAAAGTAGTGAGTAAGATCTTTATTTGTTATAGAAATTTGCATCTGGCTCTTCTCAATAATACAATACAATACAAAACAATAACAAAAGAAAATCTTGATTTATCCACTATAAAATTAAATCATTTTATAATGCCACATTTTATAAAGATAAAAACTACAAAATTGAAATATAACTCTCCCTGGAAATAAGAGAAAATAATAATTAAAATTATTACAAAAATTTGGAATTATAAGAAAATATTATATGTTGGTAGAAATCTGAAAATTGCAAGTAGAAATTAATCTGGATGTAGAAGCTAATGTTTTTGAAAAATAAAATAGGTGCTCCTGAAAATCATAAAAATAAATATATAAATAAAAAGTCGGACTGCCAAAAATTTTGGGCTGAACTAAATATGGTTTTGGTATTTTATCCGTCGTAGCATGCATATTCCTGATGCCTAGATAAGCTTAACAAAGCTAGGCAGAAGAAACAAAGTCACCCTATTCTGGGCGCTGGGACATATCGGCGTGGAAGATCAGCGACCAGGTATTCTTAGAAGAAATGAAGAAGGAGGAGGTGGCGAAAAGAGCACATCTCTGGAGCATTCGCCGGGACTGAGGCAGGCCAAGGTCTGTCTGGGAGACTACAACCAAGAAAGGTCGAAGGCCTGCATCAATCTGAGTAAGAATAAGATTCGTATCCTTCAGGGATTTCTCACGAAGCACTGCAGACTCAGGGGACACTTGAGGAAGCTGGGCCTAGACAACAATGACACATGCAGATTCTGTGGGGAGATAGAGGAAACTCCGATAAATCTCCTCACAGACTGTGATGCCGTCATTCAAAGAAAATTTAATAGCCTCTGTTATCAGATAGGGGACGAGGAAATATCCACCCTAGAACCCTCCAAGATTCCTTAGGGAGCTCAACCTGCAAGTTCATCTACGACACCAGAGGGAGTACAATAGATGAGCAAATGGTCGCGGTACAGAACCCTCAAAAAAAAAAGAAGCATATTCCTGCAATTCCTGACCGGAAAGTGTAGTGTGTAACAGAAACATTACGTTGAAGTCAACTCTTTACACGAACTTGGTTTAATTATTCTGACGATGGATGAAAATTCGAAACCGGTCAAGTATAATAGGAATATGCATGATACGACGGATAAAATACCAGATGTTATCCAGCATTACGGATCGATCCACATATTCAATAAATATTGTTTTGTTAAGGTCATGTAATATAGCAAACCTTTTATCCAGGCCAGCGCAGAATTAAGAGTTATGGGAGTCTGTTAACCAGGCCATTCTATGCTCAAGAGGCTTATACCATCAGTGGTCATTGCTTGACACAGGAAGAGACACCGTTCCATGTTCTCTGTCTTTGCGGAAGGCTTGGCAAGAGTGAGATCTCTTCAATTGGGCGTTCAATTGTGGGCTGCTTGTGACAGAGCTTAGACAATGTAAGGGTGTTGTGAGGAGATGTAGGTTGTTGCTTGATGAGTGACAAATAACACCTTAAGATTTGGTTAAGATATATAATTGATATATATGTATATGACTGACTGCCAAGGACTTTACACTAACTGAACTGAACTGAACTGACAGACTGACGTGGCTAAGAAGATATGAACGGAGCGATGTTAAACTGATGTGTAAATCAACAGAATTCTATCTGAATGATGTCTCATTGCCTATCTCTCATATATATATATACTGGCCGAGCCTCGCCTCTCTTTGCGAGAGGGGCTGTTTCTCTCCGCTAGAGTGGATGAGTGGTGGGGGTTCACTACCCCTACAGACAATTTTCCGTTTTTGTTTTTTGTTTTGTTTTTTTCTACCCTCATTTAAAGGTCATCATTTAAAGATTCAATAGAAATCCAATTTCCCCAAACTGTAAGACCTGCAGTAAAGTCTGTGAGTGTTTTATATCAAATTTTTATTAATTTTTTTATTGTTATTTAGCTGGGTTAAAGCTAACAATTTTATTACATTAATTAGATTAAGAAAAATAGATTTATCTTAAATGCAATAAATTTAGAAGTATAACTTTTATAGAGAGAAAGTTATGAATAGTTTATTATGAATTTATAAATGCATACCTAATTAGATTTATCACAGAAAACAAAAACAAACAAACAAAAAAACAAGCTTCTTCAATATACAAGTTGTATTAGTATTGTTATAGCAAAAAATTAAAATTGAAAATGCAAAATGTGTTTAATAAAAGACGACTAAGTTGAAGTAGTTTTTATGGCGGAAAAGTTGGAAAACTGTTTTTATTGCATACATATATATACACTCACAAATACGCGCTCCTAAACAACAGGGCACTAAAATCCACTGTTATACAAAACGTAGAATTGAAATATACCAGTTAAATTTCACAAACTTCATCCTAACATTTCCAATCAAGTTATATTTTTTTGCGCGTGCACCTTTATCGTAGATTGTTGATTTATTGGTAGTTAGATGGAACGCAGAACCCTATTCTATTGATAAAAAAAAAATAAAAAATAAAAAGAAGAAATAATAAAAATAAAACTCTCTGCCAATAGTTTGAAGTGGGCAGAGTGAGTTAGGGCTGCAGAGGAACGAAAGGGATGTTGAAGGGAGGGAAAAAGAGACCAATTGTAGGGACTTACCTGCCACAGCCCTATATAACCATGCTTATAAACATGCAGGAGGGTAAGAGGAAAGCTTTTTATCCCCTTTTTTCGAAATGTAACTTTGATTCACTCCGTCTGAGTATATAACAGGTTAGAAGAGAAGAGAATGTTGCTAAACATGGGGAACCACTTTAGCTATTTAGAAATAAAGGAACCCTACAACTGCTAGCATTTACTTCGTAATTCAAATTATGTAAATGTAACTTTAGGGGTTGTGTTATTTAATAATATAAACAATAATACACTGGGTGTTACCCTTTAATATACATGTGGCAATGTTAGCATTTTTCTGCGGCTAGGGATTCTGGTATTATTACTCTTACTCTGGGGAAAAATGTCGTCCAATTTTTATAGACACAGATGGTTCCAATGCAATTTCAACCCGACTTGAATGTCGTATTTGTAGAATGCACGGTCATCGGGTAAGCCTATCACGAACTAAAAATGCACATAATATTGATATTTATAGCAAACCTTATTTCCTATTTTTTATTCACGGTGTATCAAAGTTCTTACAAGAGGGTTGAATCCCAAAAAGAAATATCATAAAGCGTTCTGGGAACGCTAAAAGATTAAGATTATTATTTTATTTCTTACTATGCGATAAAATTCTATAACGTCAACTATATTTGGACAATAAAGTTTCATTTTATTATTATTTTTCGAATTTTATTTGGTTTTACTTAATTGTCAAAAAAATTTTGTTCTAACAATAGGGTCACTTTTGCAAATATCATTGCGAGAGAAAAAGAAGGAAATTTTTGGGTAACCCTGCCACTTGGTGGAATCTAATTTCTGCATAGTAATCTTCTTGTTCGTGAAGATCACGTCAAGAAACGTGATTTTTTTTTTTGCAGATAATTCGAGAATTATGTCTGATTTTGCTTTCTAGCCATGATATTGCTTGTACAATAATTTGTCTATTGATAGCTGGATTTGGAATGCAATTTGAATCAACTTGAACAGTTCGGAGATGAGTAAACCATACATATATCAATAATGTTCAATGGCACTCTACAGAGGAATACTCTACTCTAGAATTAAATTTTCCTGAAAAGAGGCCATATATTTGAGGTCAGTATAATCAAGCTTAATATGAAAATCGATGTAGTGGTTCCCAAGATAATCGCGGCAACTGAAAAAAAAAAAAAAACTACTGAAAGAAAAACTATCAGTACAGTAAATTTCCCTGTGTGACGCTTTGGTTTGAAGTCTTCGATTGAAATCTCGTAGTGTGAACTGAACGGAAAATGAAAGATCAAATTTGAGTTTACTGCGATTTGTTGTTTTTGAGTTTTTTGTTCATATATAGAAACATAAAAACACATACATAGATGGCTCCCAACGTTAATTAAAAAATGTAACACAATAACAATTTCTTTTTCTCTTACAAAGCGCGAGAAGTTATAAAAAATTAGGTTACATGAAATCATTAGTTACTTTTTTTTTTTTTTACATGCCAATCGGAAAGTGATTGATCAATTCAAACGTAATAACTGAAATTATATATTCAGATTTTTGAATAAAGAAATTTAGTGTTGTTGAAGCAAAAAAGCAGTTGTTAAATATCAGATATCGCGCGTTAGATCGCGCTTTTCAAATATCATTAAATTGTTATTCTATGGAAAAGAAAATCATTCTTCTGTAAGTGTCGAAACTGTAAGTCACTCTGTTTCTGTAGATAACTTGTTGCGTTTTCCTTGAAGAGAATGTAAAGAGGATACAAATTTTGGCAAAATGACGTCAATCTACAAAAAGAGGTATTACTGAAAAAAAAAGAAAGAAAAAAGTTGTTTTACTTCTTGAGTTTAAAATAAATCCTTGGCTAATTAAAATCAAATACAATACCATAAAATAAATATTATAATGATAATGACCATGTAGCAAAATTTAAGGACATTTTGAATAATTCTGCAAAAAAAAAACCTATTTATTAGCAGAAAATATAATGGATGGCTGAAAAAATAACTGTGCTAGATATATATTTTGAAATTAGAAATAAAAATATTTAGCAATGGTTTCTTTCTCATGTTCTTATTGCAAATAATTATAAATATATTCCAGTAATATATATATATAATGGATGTGTCGGGTGGAGAGAATTTGTCTGGTTGATGAAATGAGATTGACTTTAACACTGGTTAACTAATATATGACTGCCTGGTGTAATGGTACCGCAAAGATAATGCAACCACAGCAGAGAGAAGAGAGAGACCCTCTCTGGTTAACAGAGACTACTTTCTGACTTAGGCAGGCTAGAGTGGGAGAACCTATGTATATAAGCCAGTGGGAATCTATCTAGAGGATATCTATCAGCCATACAACAACCATACCAGTACAACCATACAACTGTACATCGCATCGTGTCATATTTTTACTCACACCATTCATTCTATCATTTTCATTATAAAGTCCAGTGCAGTTAGTGTAAACTTAGCTACATTATATTAGTGTCTTCATATCTCGTTCATTTAATCAAACCTAATTTTTTCTCCTCAACAAGTCCATTATATTGGACTTTACAATAGAGAAATGTTTAAGGTAGAGTGATTGGATATATTGAACTTTCCTCAGCTGTATCGAACGGTGTTTTTCTTGGACTGTCCGTCGCTATATTTATACAGTATCTCCCATTCCAATCGGAGAGAATGCTTGGGTTTGTTTCTTTTCTCTTACTGTCTTTGGTTGCTGCTCTCTCTTTGATTGCTGTTAGAAATACAATTTAACATCAAATTATTTAATTTTCATAAAACCAGCTACGCCATTTTGAGAGATGATGCATCACTCCAAGGAGTGTATCCATCAAGGACCGTTAATATTGAAATTAAAGCTAAACCAATCGTTTAGCACTTCCTCCAGAATTTTCCTCAACTCAATTTACCAAAAAAGAAATAAAGGTAATAAAAATATTAGTTTTTTTTTTGTGTTGTTAGTATTCCAGGTTTAAAGAAAAAAAATATCTTATTCAAGAAAAAAACCTGTAAACTTGGAAAACAAATTCAGTGAGATCGCACATTTGGATTAAAGAATTTCTTCGAATTTGGAATTCTAATAATGTAATTTATCGGTCGTTATTATTATCTAGACTCGGTAGAACCGTATATTTCGCGAAATAGGGAAACAAAACATTCAGATAAATTGCTTGTCTGGTTGAATGGTTATACCGATGTGGTTCTGTTGGATCTCATGGAGGTATTTAAATAGAATATCAAGTTGAGCTTATAAGATAACTTGTTTATGAGTTATTTGTTCACAACCTCCTGCATCCATAAGAACACCGGACCTATAAACTTGTTGCTAAAAAATTTTTCTGATCATGAGACCTTTATTTCCGGTGATAACTTAACATGGTGAAAACACTACCTCTAAGAGGAAGCCCCTCGAACAGAGATTTTTTCTACTTGCAACAAGCACTACGTCCTAGCATAGTTAGTAGATCAGGAAAAGTTTAGATTGTCCCTACTCTTGTGTAACTTAAAAGAATGCCACTAGCTTGTCGCTAAGGAGGGTTGACCGCAAAATGGCTTTTGTTTTTTTTTATTGGCACCTTTATTGATGCTACTTATCTTTGGCCAGTGCTAAGTGGAAGAACAAAGTTTACGAGTGGCGTAAAGTATAAGGACGAGCTTATGAGCAGGTAATTCCTAAAGAGAAGTACTTAGAAAGTAGTAACTTTTTCTTGCTCCACCTGTAAGGATGAGTATCATTGTCCACAACGATTAAACTTAGCAGCTTTGATTGGCCTAGTACTGTCCGCGTATATGTTATGTATGGTTTGTGTGTGTGTGCGTTCCGCTGGTAGTTCGACCAATACTGATAATGATAATAATAACAATCGGACAGGCTGAGGGTGTAAGGGGGTTGATTGGTGTTAAAAATCTGCATTTTAAGAGACGTCATTGTTGCGTGGATCCATCTCAATTGGCTATATCAATCTCCTTAAAGATTCGAGATCCAGTTAATAGTGCAACAAAGAATCAGCGAATGGACACTCATATCTACGCACGGAAATCACCCACAAGAATTGAATCGGCAATGCATTGGCAAACGAGCGACTCATTAGGCGGGAGAGATACTCTGAAACAGAGGGATTCATGCTTGCCATACAGTATCAGGTAATTAAAACCTGGACTCATCTGAAGCACATCATTAAGGATGAATCTGAGTATGGTAACTGCCGTAGTTGCCATGCTAGATCGAAGACCATTTAACATATCCTGAGTGCGAAGAATTAGTTCAAAATGATTATTTGTATGGGCATCATTAGGTCACCCAGATAATGCATCAAGAGTTTACTATAAAATGAGGGTTTTCATGCAGAACGAGTCTTTAATTATAAAATACAGCCATGATCCAGTACTTGAAGCGAATGATTTTAGGTTGGATCATGATAGGACGGTATTAACCGATATTGTGCTTCACATAGGAAGATTATAACAACACATTTAATTACTTACATACTTACTTTCTCCTTGGCGCTACAAGCTATTACTGGCCTGCTCAAGAATCCTACGCTTATGATTCTCTATCCTTAGCCGCGATCAACCAATTCCGGACGTTCAGCTGCCTTGCATCATTCGCGACTTGATCCAGCCATCTTATTTTCGGCCTACCAACCTTTCTTTTCCCTCCCGGTTCACCGAACAGCACTCTTCTGGGGATGGCAGTTTCTTCCATCCTAACAACGTGGCCTGCCCATCGCAGTCTTGCCAAATGCATATATTTAACTACATCTACTTCCGAATACAGCCTTGCCAATTCCTCGTGGTGACGTTCATTGTCCTCGTTCATTTTCCTTGACTGGACCAAATTTCTTTCTTAAAATCCTTCTTTCAAAGACGAGTAGCTTTTACCCTGTCGCTTTGGTCATGGTCCATGCTTTGTACAGAGTACATTTTGTGGTCCTGGATAAATTGCGGCTTTTCTTGCACCTCAGGAGCCCATAATAGCATTTACTGGCGGACATGAGCCTCTGGTTTACCTCCTGTTTTACATCATTATCCGCCGTTATCACCGATCCCAGGTATTTAAATATGCGGACCCTTTCAAAGTTGTAATCGTTGACCTAAATGCATGAGTTATACACTCTCGTATCCGTTGTAAGTTACTTGGTCTTATTCTCATTTACCGTCAGCCCCATGTTTCTTGCTGCCCAGTCTAAGCAGATAAAGGTTTCTTCTACAGCCGCTGAAGACCTTCCAATGATACAAATGTCGTCGGCATGCGCACATTTCACTGAAATTGGTATTGTTAATACTCTTCACATTCAGTGCACGAGAACTGAAAGTTACGAATATATGTAGATCTCAAAGAGGAAGAAGTTTATTGGAACTTAGAGCGTATGAACATTTTCTCTGATAATGTCCGATGCGGGATTGTTCCGACAGCCCTGTTAAGTGATTTGGATTGCTAAAAAAAAGAAACTGTCGGCCATTATGCATAAATCCACCGTCCCAAATAGTACGTCCATAAATGTTTAATCAGTTGTACTAGATATTTCCGTATGTCTAAATTACATTAGCTAGACATTTGTTTCGAACAAACATAGATTATACAACATTCTTAAAACTTAAAACCATCTTTTCATAATAATAACTTAAGATTACTTTTTAGAACAGATAAAAATATATAATATTTTTATATAAATAAATGGTCAAACTACAAACTATTACATAAAATATTAATAAAATTGCACGCTGTCAGTTTTGTACTAAATTATTTTTATAAAAACTGATACTATAATTTCTTAAATTTTAATACGTATAATTGAAGTAAATAAACAATAATAATGGTTTAAATGAATATAGTGTTACAGATATATTGAAGAAATACGTATATTATCTTGTATTATAGTTACAAAATAATAGATAAGTAACTAAGTTTGGCAAACAATAGGAATTAACTTGACAAAGTTTATAGATAAGAATTTCCATGGCTTATTTTTATACTATTTTGCAACAAATATAAATAAACCATAATATAATCTTTTGTTAAAGAATCTACAAAGCATTCAAATAAATCAAGATTGTTACTTTTTATGTTTTAAATACTTTTAATGAAAATCTATTTCTGAATGAATGGAATGCCGTACGTACAAACAGATTATGGTAAGATTATGTATCAATTGCATTATTTTGAACACAAAATATTTATCAGGAAAAAACTGAACTCTCTCTCTCTCTCCCTCTGCCGACCTATATTTTAGGAAATTTCTTTGAGCCACCACCTTCAATAGTTGGATTTTGCATTTAAGTATATATCCCTTTCCTGATACCAAGAGGGCTTATCGAATCTATAGTGACTATTGAAAGATGAGTAGTTTACAACACTTCAAATATTCAAACTAATTAAATGATTTTTTTTTAAATGCTTTTTAAAATAACATTCTAACTTTATCTTAATTCTGTTGCGATCTGGTCAAAATTTCGGATATGAGTTTTCATCGGATTGCCCGTTTTGAAATCCCAGCGTCAGAAAAAGTGTTTTTTGAAAGATGTGTGTGTGTGTGAACTGATTCTAATATAATACCTATTTAATATTTTGTAAAATTTCAAATTTTTATAGAAATGTATCACTTATAAACTGTAAGAATTACCAGTAAGAGAAAAACGTATGAGTGATTCACATCATATTTTTAACATACGTATATATGTTCGCAGAGAAATTCATTTTTTTTTTTTTTTGCAGATAATCTTAAATGTAATTCAAACAAAATTTCATGAGCTTCAGCTGACTGAATGAATTTTACAGCCGAGATTAATAGAAAGAATCGTCTAAATGAGTAACATAAACGTTTACAATTCTATATAAGCTTGGAGGTTATATATTACTAAATACTTAGGAAAAATGTCAATGTTTACCATGCCATTAAGCCACATATTTTTCGCTTGTGTGCAAGTGTTCAGACATACGTTACCTTCAATAACCATTTATTCCTCTACACTCATTTCTGATATAAGCAATAGTGTGTTTAGAACCACTATAAGATCGATTTTAATTGAAAGATTTTATTGATTATTGGGTGAAAATCAAAGTACTTATTCCTCTTTGGATTTAAGTAAGATCTGTGTTTTTAGTAAGTAATTTTTTTTTTCAATAAATAATTATTTTTTATTCCTAAATACCATAAAAATTTGAGCAAACTTTATATTTCAACCTTATCACATATAAAATCTTTACTTTGACTGTACCTGGTTTCTAGTCCACTAGACATCGAGGTCAAGATTTTTTGGTCCACCTAAATTAGTTTCTAAAGAATTGCCTAGATGAGTAAACTAATTAGAGGGGTTATTAATATTAGTTTTATATAAATGTACTAACCATTGTAAAACATTTGAGGAAGTCTACTACTTTCTAGCATATTCAACAGCTGCATTCATCATCCAAGAATACGATAAAAAAAAAAACTTCAATCTTATATGCATTTTCCTGTTTCAGTCCCTGACATAAGCGCTAAGAGTTTCAACAATGATTTGAAAAAATATAACTGCTTAACACTCTAATACGTCAGAAAACAGGGAAGCCCAAACTTCGGAAACATTAATCACTTGCTTTCTGCCATCGATTCATACAGGATACTTTTAGCTTCCAAGTTATATATTTAATGGCTTACAAGAAGAATATTAATAAATATTTATAATTAGTTGAATCAACTATAAAAATATTTTAATTATCAGTAAACATTTCTTAAGTTTAGAACTGGAGAGTAGCTTAAAATTTTTTTTTACTAGAGAAGCTAAACTTCTTTGAGAGAGAAAAAGGATTACGCAAAGAGTTATTATATTTAGAACACTGCTAAATAATTGTCACAAAATTTTTTTGAAACAACCATTAACATATTTCATTGTCTAAATAGAGAGAGCAGAAACTTTAAAGTATCGTTAGTAGACCTCTGTATCTAACAAGATCATCTGTTACTTCCTCTAAAGGATTAAGAAAAACCCTGAACCTTCTTTATATGGGTTTAGTTTCATCTCTTTTTAGGTCCCTACTGATCTTTCGTCCCATTTGGCTTATGTTTCAAAGCTACCTTTATCTTGTACTCTCTCTCTCTTACGGCTACCCTACCAACCCTTTTGCAAATACTTCTTCGATTTTTTTCATTGATAACACTGCTGGCTTAATATTATCAGATTCTTTACTTTTTTCATTCTAAAAAAAAAGGAGCCTTTTCTTTTCTTTAATCAATAGATTGGAAGTAAAACTAATAAATAAGACAAGAAATTAAACTTGCAATTTTTCAAAATGGTAACGTTGAATTTTTTTAAAGTTAATTTAGATAAGAATACATTAAAAAAAAAAAAAAACAAACATTCAAATATAAACAATGAAATACTTTATCCAAAAATTTCAATTTATTCCAATAATGGTAAAATAAATTGGATTGAACGTTTCATTTGTGGCCATATTTTAAGGCTGTTTCCCGTGTCATGTTCTCAATAAATAGAAAATATTACTGCAAAATTATATTCTCTGTTTATTAGAAAAGGAAATTAATAACATTATCAAAACCTGTCAGTATCAGATAATATTGTCAGGGTATTGAAATTAGCTTTCATATATTAACAAAAAAAAATCACCTAATCATACAGAAACAGGAAAATATTCACCTGGGTTATTTATGATATTCAACAGTGTGGAATAATCATTTATTTTTAAACTTAATAAAAGTAAATAATAAGTTTCGTTTATAATTTAGTTACTTACCTTGTCCATGCTCATTTAAAAAAATTATATTTAGAATTACATTTTCGTTTACATTAGATTTTCAATTTTGATTGATTTTTGGATTTAATGAATTAAATATATAAAAGAATGTGTTGAGTATTTGGGATTATATGGCGGAAAGAATTTTTTATATAAAAATTAAATAATCATGGATAGTTCAGTGTCAAGAACTCCCTCTTGTTTTTGTTTTTGTTTTTTTAAATCAACATCTATGGTCATTGGCGCCCATAACCTTCTCATTGCACTCCCGGCCTCCGGACAGTGTTCTCTCGTTACAGACAACTGGACAGTGAGCTGTAGTGGCTCCTATAAAGAAAAAAATCTAAGGGTAGCACAGCTGGACCCGAACCTGGATTCTCCGCATGGGAGTCCAGTGCAATAACCACTAAGAAATGGACGTTTCGACCTAATGATGTCATCTTCAGCAACTATGTACTTATATTTAGTTCAAATTATTAGTTAATAAAAAAACTATTTAAAAAAAAAAAATCTGGTGTGAAACACTCACACAGCTTTCTCTTACTCCAGTTCTCAAAATTATAATTGACAAATTTTATAGTTTGTGTACCAAATTTAATGAAATTTGTCGAAAACTGAAAAAAACTATTCTGTAAAAGCCCACTCGGTTATGATTTTCTTCACACCCGGAATTTTGGCCAACTATTTATTTCTAATTAATTTCATTGGGATGATAGAGTTATATAATCAAGTATGATACCACTTTAGAGGAAGCTGTAACACTACCCCTCTTCTAAAAGTGTCCTTAAATGAATTTTCCCAGAGAAATGTTTTATATAAAAGTTGTAGACCTTTGAATGTTTAGTTTATATGTGTAGTTTCAAGAAAATCGTCGGAGCCATTTTGAGAAAATCGCGAAAAAGTGAAAAAATCATATTTAGTAAAGTGTTAAAACAAAAACACTTCCGGTTTTCCCATTTTTCTCAAACTCGGAATTTCAACAACATATTTCATTCTAATTAACATTATTTAAATGACCGAATTGTGTAATAACCTGAAATAGCACTTTAGACAGTAACTAACCCCACCCCTCCCCCAGAAGGACCCTTAAATCAATTTTCCCAGAGAAATGTTTCAAATAAAAGTTGTAGCTCCTTGTATATGTAGTTGATGTATCAAGTTTAAAGAAAATCCTTGGAGCCTATTTTTGAGGGAAAAAAACGCAAAAAGTAAAAAATGTCACTGAGTAATGGTACTTCCGGTTGAGGAATTTGACAGATGACCCACTGTCAGATGGCATGGTGATACCTAAACGGAATATCAAGTTTCAACTTTCTACGGTTTTTCGTTTTTGAGCTATGCTGTTCACATACATACACACACACACACACACACAGACACACACACAGACCATTTGCTAAAAACCACTTTTTTGGACTCAGGGGACCTCAAAACGGATATTTCCGGTGAAAACTCGATATCGAAAATTTGACACGATTACAATACTTCCTCTTACTAGGAGTAAGAGAAAGTAAAAATTGAACCCATTCTTTGGTGAAACTGTCTTTAAACTATTTAACTTACAATAATATGAGTAGTCACTCTGGAAGAAGTTTGTTTAAACGAGTAAGAAGTTTTATAAAATTAATAATTCGCAAGAAAAACATAGACTTAACATAGAAACAAGCGATAACTGATATAGATACTATATATTTTGCAACTGGATTGTTTTGTTTATGTAGAAAGTCAAAGAGTAGACAACAGTTCTGGGAAAACTTCAGGGATTTTTCCTTCCTTAGAGGCTTCATTCTCATTAATCGTCCAGAATAAGGCTATCAAGTCATGCAGAGTGTTGACTTCAACTTAAAGACTCTAGAGGTTTTATAACTCCAGCATACAATCCACAAGTGTGGTGCATAATAGAAATTTTAAGTTAAAAATACCGATACATGACGTCCTACATTTATTTTATCCATCAAGGTAATCAAGTCTAGATTCACCTACTTGTCAAGGAAGATCCCTATTACTACGTACAATTACAGTAAGAATCATACCAATATTATGACAATTTACTTGTATAAAATAGTACATAATATATCGCGCTTCAGTGCCCAACTGAGTTTCGTTCAGATTGTCTTACCTGAAACCGGATATTACTAGAAAGCCATTACAAAAACAATCTTCACCACCAAGTTTTTGAGTCAAAAGTAAGTAAACTTTTAATAAAAAATCCTTTCTTGAAGAAATTTGTCAATTAGTTGTGATGGATGCAAGAAATTATATCTATTTTAATTGAAGAAAATTATGAGAAAAATGCGAGTTTGTTGGCAAAGCGGTAACCCGTTGTAAAATAAGTACAGTTACAGGAAGAATTCATGAACCTTGTTAGCATTGTCTACCCCTTCTTCTCACAGGGGAAGATTTGAACGAACAATTAGAAGACATTCCTTCAAAAGAGACTAAAACAGACATTCAAGCAGAACACTTGTTTTTCACTCTTTTAGAATCAGTGGCAGTTTAAGTTATAACATAAGAGTTTATTCCAACTAATTTCAGTAAATTAATAAGCATATTGCTGTGTTAATGAATAGCATTTAAATATCTTTAAAGAATATATTTAATTTAATCTACCAGTGTTTTCTTAATTATTCTTATTACTTCTCTCTCTTAAAACTTCCAAATACAAGCCCTTTACAAAACCGCTCACGCCACAAGCTACGATTACAAACTACAACTCAACAACACCAATAACATTTCATAGGACAATGAAAACTAAGAGAAAGCTGTATTCGTTTGTGTTTTAGCTTTCGATTTTTTCAGTTATGAAAGAAAATGAATAAAGTTACCTAAAATCTTTAGAAAAATTGATCAATTACTGCTAGGATGAATAAGCGATGTCATATTCGTTTATGTTTCGCATCAGATATTCTTCAAATTATGTCATAAAGTATCCACGTATATTTTTGAATTCATATAAATAGAAATTCAATTTTAATTTACTAGAGATTTTGGAGCTGGAATAATTAATTCGATTTTATGTTTTGAATTATTTGAATGATATGATTACTACTTATGCGTTTTTACGCCGGTTGTGTTTGGTTTCGACACTGAATCAGTTTCTAGCCTGTTAAAAGTTCTGAAGCTGTATTTTAAGGAAAAAACTCTATTTTTGAAGTTCAAACATGCTATTATAATAAGGATTCAGAAGAGAAAGCGACCCGAATAATACGGTATAAGCAGCAAACGAGTCACTTGTTTAACTCAATAATCTTGTTAAAACATATTTAAAGTACTGCTAGATAACAACTAAACAAATAAATATAAAGAAAAGTAAGAAATTTAGTTGATATGTAGCAAAGTATTTCTAATATAATTTGATACTATAAAAACTAAATGAAAAGTGCATAAAACTGGAAGTCACTTGTAGTGGAAGAAGAAATGCAAAAATAAATAGTTTTGAAAAATATTTTAAATGAAATAATTTTGGCAAAAATTATGTATTTTAGAGTCAGGTACTATAATTTAAGGTCATTGCTGCTAGAGAGTCAAAAGCACAGGAATCCGTTAGGAAAATAACAATGGCATTTGCCCAACTGTTTTGTAAGAGAAGGCATTCTTTCGAACAGTCTGCAATCTGCTTTCAAAGCCAGAACACTTGCTTCAGGAATCGCTCTCTTAAACTCAGTGCCAGTGATAGAGATTAACATTTATTCTAGATAAACATAATTTATTAAGATACAGTTGTGATATTGTAATGCACTTAAATTTGCTTAGAGAATAATATATTTATTTTAAAAACAGTGGTGCTCTCTTTCTTATTACTAATACTTCTCTCTTAAACATATGTAAGTAGAGCCCTTTTACTAAACCGCTCGTGCTACACCAACAGGCTACCAGCACACAAACACACAACATCACCAACAACATTTCACACTCATAGAACAAGAGAAAGAAAAAGCGACAGGAAGCAAAAACGAGAGGGGAGTTCTGGACTTCCCAGTTCCGCAGAGAATTGCAGGGATTTCGCGAAACACTAAAAGGAGGCTGACTTAATATTAAAGCAAACTATAGCTTTTAAAAAAGTATTATGAAACTTTAACATACTGAAATTATTTTTTTAATAATTTAATGGAGATTATTTTTAAGAAAGATTATTTATGTCTTCGAAATTTATAATATTTGTCTTTTGTTCTTCTAGTGCTAGTTATATAGTATAGGCATCATGTACATCATTGAACAGTACCCTATAATGTATAGATAGTGAGGCTGCCCAACCTAATCCACGTAGAATATAACGGGAATTGAAGGGACCAAATCACTGTTGACATATCGGGAATTCAAGATATGGGAGTAACAAGAGAAAATTGATTTCTCGATGAACATATTTTCAATCAAAAAATTAAAGTAATTTAAATAATGCAAATCTTGCCAACAATGGCGCAGATGCGGGTTAGTTTGCTAGCATGATTGTTCTGTCGCTATTTTTTTTTTTGCATATTGGTTGGCAGTCAATAGTTGCATGCTAAAAAAAATTAAATTCCTACTAAGTTGTCCCAATGTTAAAGCACATTTCTTGATAAATTGGAAAGCTTTCTTACTGACCTTTAAACTAGAAAACTTTTTTTGTGGTACCTAAGTAAAAGTGCAATCGATATATCTTAGAAATTATTACTGCTTCTAAGAAGTTATATAGCTAATTGTTTGGAAATTAAGGAAATGAAATCTTTCACGAAGTTACATATTGCATCACGCTAGAAATTTTTGTAACTAGAAAAAGTTAAGAACTTCTAGGAACAACTGAACACTAGTTTACCAGAATTTCAAACAATAACTGTAATATGTACATATAAGAACATACCTGTCACGAATAATATGATTATTCAATAGAGTACAAGCTTCAGTTTTTAAAGACAAAAAGTTAATTTCGTTTTCTTTTTATTACTATTATTGTTGTATTGACAATAGTGTTTTCTCATCTAAATAAGTTTTATAGGAATATATAGAATTCCGTAGTTTATTAAACAACATTATCCCTGGCGGTCTGCTAACTGAGTCTGTGCGCCGTTCTTCCCCGTGTGTTATTCCTTCGATAACTCACTGCTGTTTATCAAGACATCTTGATGATGGACGGACGCCAGAACTGGTGAAGATAAGAAATGAAGCTGTGGAAAAAAAAGAGCACTGATATTTTTCAGCACTTCGACAATGAAATTATTAAGAATATACTTTCTATATTCTTATTTCTACATATACTTTCAGAGTTTCCATATTTTTTCTTTTAATGCACAAAAGTGTTGAAAAATTTCTTCAGTTTCTATTTTTAATTTTTTAATTTTCCAATAAACCTAGGGGAAAAGTGTAGAATAGCTCCCCGTTGCCGGCGGCACATTCTACAACATTTTTTACAAACTATACCCATCACTGAACACTTTACGTATTAGTATCCTCCCCTTTCCAGCTCTTACCATAGTTTCTTAGGGGCACCGTCCCTGTCCATTCGTGTCCTTACTGAAGGCATTTGAGAAATAATAAAAAAATACCTCATGTCGGTCTACAACGGATCATTCACTCAAACGTCGATATTTTCTTACAAATTGAGTTTACACCATAGCAATCAGTATCTCTATTAACAACCTTGTTTACCCAGAACGCTCTTAAAAACCATTTTTCAGTAAAACTGTTGAAATAAAATAAATGGAGCTATTATCTAAATCCTAAAACACTTTTCAGTAATCTATTCTGTACAATTGCGCTTTCACTTAACCGATTTTCTTCGCACAGATAGCTCTAACGTGTCCTTGATGCAGCTTAATATTATTGTGTGGGTGGTAGAAGCGTAAATACACTTTAGAAGAGAGCATAACATTGAGCTCCTTCCCTTACACATACAAACAAACACTAAAAAACACAAACACAAAATATTAGCATCAAAATTTTTCCCTGCTTAAAAAACCTCAAAATATGTATTTCCGGTGAGAATTCAATTTCGTAAACTTATCCGATTCCAGTACTTCCTGTTACCAGGAGTAACAGTGAGGTGTATAGGTCACACATCTTTACGTATTTGTGCATTGCTGATTCGTAGATTGCTATTCTGAGTTCATGCCAACGCATCAGCATTAAAGTACCAAACTCTGAAGGACTCCTTATATTGTATTTTCTTAAATTCAAAACATTTCCTTGAATTGAAGTTACAAAAATATATTTCTATATATAGACTCATTACACTAATTTGAATCTACTCTCTACGGGGCTATATATTTTATGATTTATATATAGCCAAAAAACAAAGTACATACATGAAGAATGACGACATGAAGAATCTAGTGACTCGTTACCTAGGCCAAAATAGTGAGGGAGAATTTATATATATAAGATAAGCAACAACAATCTACTTGCTTTCGAATACTCAGTCAGTCTGTCTCTCTCATAATTATTCTCTCGCTACCTCATTCTCTACATCTGAATTTATAATTTCGCTACCTCATTTTGTAAGAATTTATCAGAATCTTTTAATACCATTGATTTTCGAATCTGTAAAAAAATATTTTTTTTTAAATATTTTTCTTACCACCTCGTCGGTATTTGGCGCCATTACTACCACACGTGGCGGCCATTACCATATTTCAAAGATAATTTAATTGGTGGAATTCTTATTATTATTTTAAAAATGAATATTATATTACATTTGTTAACTGGGTATAATTGTTATGTGGGTGCTTGTTTTCAATTTATTATAATATCCTGTGAATAAATTTCATCATTTCCAAGGCAGCTAAGGATAGAAAGCTGATTGGTGAACTATAACCACTTCGAGTTTCAAGATATTGCAATTGGGGCTCAGATTCCAATTCAATCGGATTATCCTGATTCTAACATATTTGATTTAATGGATCGGCCAAAAAAATTATTCAGCATAAATATTAGTTTACAAAACTCTGTCTTAATTTGGAATTTTATATTTTAATTAATTTTTATTACCCATTTATTTGTTCTATTAACATTATTGCTCTATTAAATTATATAACCTTTAATAGATCAATAATGTTATAAAACAAGTTATTAGTTGTTAATAATTAAATAATAAATCATTATAATAATTAGGTAATACATAATATAAGAATAATAATTAAAAATACAAATAATTTGCATACAATTTTTAAAATTATAAAAAAAAAGTACAAAAGAAAAAGTTATGTTTTTTCAAGTTTATCTTTCTAAAATTTTAACTTATATTTTCCATTTCTTACACATTAATTTGCCTTTACTATTGCTTGCAAGCTTCACTTTGGTATTTACATTAATTTGGCTTGCAAATTAATTTATTAATTATTTCCAAGAGTTAGAAATATATTCTTAAACTTTAAATTATGTATATGAATTCGAATAAAAATATAGTATTCCCTTCATTTAGAAAGCTAAATCATTTCTAGGCCTATCTACGAATTATTTACTGCCAGTATTATTAACAATTCAGTTATTACTTTTCACTTATTGTCGGTAAGAGGAAGTATTGTAATCGTGTCAATTTTTCGACATCCAATTTTCACTGGAAATACACGTTTCGTGGTCCACAGTGGCCGTAAAAGAGTTTCGTTTTCAGAAACTTGTATGAATGTGTGTTTGTGGTCAGCATAACTCAAAAAACGAAAGTTAAGACTTGATATTTCTTTTAAGTTCTACCAGGGGGACTTAATTCCAATTTCATTTCACGAGAGGAAGAGCTCCCTCACAGCTTCCAACTGAAGCTAAACGACCAATATTAATATTATGAGGGATTGTATCAAAATTTTTAAATAATTTACCTCACTTTAAGAATAAAAATGTACTCACATGTGCGTTTTCGCACTTCTACCAATTGTAAGTTTCCAGAAGATATTAAAGAAATCTGGTACATACCATTCATACTAAAGAAATCTGGTACATATCATTCATACTGTCTCCTGTACTAGTTCTCAAATTTCAACACGCAACGTATATTTTATTTGTTCGTCAATAATAAATGTGATACATGAGCGACCATAAACATTTTTTCATCAACATGAGCGACCATCAACAACCCTTGAAGGGCCAAAGGCTTGCCAGACGGCGAATTTTATTAGGGAGTGTATGACATCGCTTATCAAGTTTTAGTCTAGCCGTCGCTACCAAACTGAAGCTTCCCACTTTTTCTCAAGATACTGGCTCAACACCGTCTTTGCCCCCTCACTGAGCTCGAAACCTGAATTCTCGCAGCAAAGGCGAGTGTGCTGGCCACTTGACCAATGCATGAGGGCCTAAAATTATCAATATAAATAATAGTTATGTCTGGCCGTTGATAATATAACAACAATGTTGGCTGGTTGGGGGGGCCAAAGAAAAAAAACTTTTTGATTTTAAGATTTCATTTATCGACTTCCTCAGGATCTTATAAGGAGCGGTAGAGAGTTAGATGTAAGAAGCTTCAGATACTTTCTAAATTTAGCCTCGCTTATATGGACATAGAAGCGTATAGAACTACGAAGCTGTCATTAGCGGCTTTAATTAATAATTTTCTTGTATAACATGCACTTGGAATTTATTTTGTTTATGAAATGCTGCCCCTCCAATGGATGATAGATCTCCTGAAATAATTTAAATGGATTGTGGAGTAAATGAATCCAGATCCGAATAAAAATTATAATTAATTTCATCAAGTTTGATAAACATATTTAACCTACATTTATCACTATATAATTTTACCATAAACAGCAAGTTAATTTGAAAATATAGTATTTTCGTCTGAGAAATGTAGCCAAAAAGATAAAGACATAATTATAAAAATAGAAAATTCCCTATCATTTGATATATATAAACAAGTTTGTAATAATTATTCAAAAACGAAATCGCAATAAGCTCGAAATTGACATTCATTTTAGGTGCAATTGTGCATCTGATAGTTTCTGTATATACTTAATTTTTTGCAATTTCTTTGTTTAAAATCTTATATTAGATGATTTTTTTTTTTTTTTTTTTAACTGATTTTTTAATGCTTTCTTGGAAGGGGAACTTTCCTGTAAAATACCACTTCCTTGCATTTTCTCTTAATTCATTGACTTGAGGCTTTTCTGTGTGTAGCTAGTGTGTAAAGTTTAATGAAAATCATCGCCGTTTTTGAGAAAAATCCTGAAAAATTAAAATAAAATAAAAAAATTGGTGAAATAGCATTTCCGATTTGATGGATTGTATTTGAGGGATTCGAATCATTAAGATTCGTGAGGAATCTACATGAAGAATCTAGTGACTCGTTACCTAGGCCAAAATAGTGTGGGAGAATTTAAATATATAAGATAAGCAACATCAATCTACTTGCTTTCGTAAACTCAGCCAGTCTGTCTCTCTCTTAAATTATTCTCTCGCTACCTTATTCTCTAACTTCTATTACAGAGTTAGAAGAATTTATTGTACACTGTTCAGCATATCTACTAGATTATTTTTTCTTAACATTTCTAAATCTATCTCTCTGATTTTCCCCCTTCTCACGCCCATTATATTATATGTTTTTTAACCAAAACGTTTTTGTCTGATGCGGTGGTGGTATATAAAGTTTGAGCTCTTCCTGTGATTTTGTTCACACAATACATACGCAATATTGGCTAGAAATATTTTTTCGCACCCAATGGACAGCCTTAAGAGAAAGTAATATAATAATAAATAATAAACTGACTATGGAATAAGCCATATTGGAATAAATAAGAAATGTAAAGAAAGAAAATATTATTATCCAATTAAAGAAATATGAGGGAAGCTAATGGTGAGTAGTTATAGGTTGTTGGTATGGGCGAAGTACTTCTTAGTAGGGTCTTTTCTTCCTCCTTACTACCCTATTGTGTCCGTATTGAATGGGCAAGAGCCGTCAGAATTATTTGTTTAGGGATCAAGGGTGAAGAAAAGGGATCTTACCACAGCGCTCTCTCCTTCATGCCACACAACTCAGGATAATAGGCGATCTGAGTAGAATAAAAAATAAAATAAAATAAAAAAATCTATTCTATCATGATTTTACGGTTGCTTAATTGTGTATAAGGTTGGGTGGAATAGAAGATGCAGTTTAAATGGTACATAGGGGCAGTATAACTAGTCTGTCAGGTATAGTTTCTAGAAAAGGGGAGGGTGGGTACTTATTCAACTGTACTATGTTTAATACTGATGGTTAAATTGGTTGAGGTTAAATTTTTGTTACTACGGTGTCAAACTCTACATTTCACTATGTCAATTACATTAGTAACGAAACAGTGGATTTGAAATGAATAAGCAAAATAATTTTTGTATACAAATGGGCCTGAATTTTGCTATTACAATCTACTTTGGTATAACCAATTATTTTTACTTTTTCTTACTCTCAGAGTAAGAGAAACTATAGCGATCTTGTCCAATTTTTTAGAATGGAGTTTTCACCGGAAATAGTGTTTTGAGATTTCCTGAGCAAGAAAAAAAAATGTGTTTAACGAATGGTGTGTGTGTAAACAAAAATCTCAAAAACGAATAACCGCCGGAAGCGCAAACTTGGGTATTTCGTTTAGATACTACAACCGCATCTGACACGAAGGTTTAGGGCAAAATCCATCAAAACCGGAAGTGCCGGACTTGCTGAATATTTTTTAGAATTAAAAATAATTTTTACTAAGATGCTTAGTTGTCTTCTGTGTTATATCAATGAGAGAATCTCAATATAATAAAACCACTTTTTGGCGGAAAGCATAATGTTAAGTTTCCCGCGAATCCCCACTGAAACAAAAGTGTTCTGTTTTCATAGTTGGTATATCACAAATTTAATTAAATACTCCAGACTTTTTATGGAGAAAGTCACTAAAAACTGAAAAAACTACTGAATAAAAATACATATCTGGTAAAACGATTTTTTCAAGCTCGGAATTTTGGCTACACAATTAGTTATAATTAATATTGTTTAGCTGAAGGAATCGTCTAATAAACTAATCGAGAGCTTTATAGGAAAACAAGCTCCCAAAAATGAATTTTTCCGGAGAAATGTTGTAAATAAGAGTTATAGTTCTTATTATTATTTCTAGTTGATGCACCAAGTTTAAAGCAAATCGTTGAAGCTATTTTTGAAAAAATTGCAAAAAAACTGAAACATTCATTCCTTAAAGTGGTGCTTCCGGTCGACGATTTTTTTTTTATAAGACACTTTTTCGGATTCAAGGGAAACGTATATTTAAGTTTGACACGATCACAATTCTACCCTTACCAGAATAAGAGAAAGTAATTTTTTTTTTAATCTTCATACAAAAAGGAATGGATTACTTACTACTAAAAGAATTTGAAAATTAACTAGAGTTTCCAGGATAAAAGAGTGTCGCATTAACCTTCTGACATCCCATTAAATTGCCTAGATGTTACAGTGCAATTAGTAGAGTTAATTTCGATTTCCACACTATTATACCGAGTAATTATGCTGTAGAGAATCTATTATTAGGAGAAAAACCGCAAGGGAGTTAGAGGAAATTACAAGGGAAAATCAATGCCCCATATTTCTGTAATAGACATTAAATTGGGCGCTGAGCTGCCTTAATAAGTTACAACCAGTCCATTAATTAATTATTAATAACGCAGACTTGCTATAAAGTTGCTATTCAACATTACAAACCAATTATTTTATCTTTATATGAAAATGAAAGAAATTTAAAATATTAATTTTAACAGGAAAAAATTATGGTAGACCAGGTAATAAAACTAGTTTATTGTTTGCAATAATTATAAAGGCATTCATTTCGTGTAAATAATAAATCTGAGAATGTCTGAATCATTTAGGCTTTTTTACGCTATTTTTGTTGACTTCTGAAAGCATTGTCCATGATATTTTATGGAGCAAACTTCTTGACATGGAAGTGAGTACTAAATTGGTCCCTAAACAACCCTGTGACTGGTGGAAAGCCTAGGCGATTCCAGTTGCGGGGTTGGAGCCAACCCGAGCGTCCACGCCGCAGGGACTGGACAACGTGCTTTGCACGGCCAATCGGGCACTGGCGGCAGACACCACGACGGGGCTACACAACATTTATTCTGCACCCGCCGTGGCAACAATTTCACTCACTTTACATCACAGACACACTAGCGATCTCACGCTGCCCTGACGAGGCTCATTCCTGGGCCTCTGAAAACAGGTCTTCACTTCAGAGAGTCTATTTGGACACTGGAGGACCTGGGGCGGACGTGGGGGAGCGACTTACACGCTGGAGATTTGTCCAGGTACCTGTAGTTGTAGGGACCTGGTGAGGAAACAGCATACACTATACAGTTCAACACCACATTTATACATATGTCACCAACACTATACCCCCCCCTCAACAAAAATTAAAAACATGGAAGGACAAATTAAGAAAGGCCCTCAATCCGTGGCAAATGAGGGTGCGAAAATCACCACGAAGGTGTCCGGTGCTGTTGAGGAACAAGGCACACCGGCAGTCATGGCTACTTGTTCCGCCAATGTAGTAGATGCAGGTGAGTTCAGTGGGGGCGCATCCTCGAGGCAGGAAACTGCCGGGAACCTCCTGGCATCTCCTTTGAGAGGCCTGGAGAGAGGTGCCTCCACGGAGAGTTCAAATAAGAGTATTGAACTTCTGCTGACTTCCCTGGTCGAAGCGAGGGGACCGCCGAAAGGCGGACCCCGAGTGAAACCAAAACAAGGGAGTCCAGCAAAAAGAGAAAGAAGAAGAAGAAGAAAGGTACGGAGGAGACGCCAGAAAGCGTCCCCGAAGCCAAACGCCCGACAGTGGAGAAGGCTAAGAAGCCACAGGTCGCCGTGGTCAGAGCAGATGGTGAAGTCATGACCGAGGACGACGCGGAGCATGTCAGAGCACAACTTGTGAGTGCTCTGGATGATACTGGGAGCAGGAAGGGCACCGCCGATGAAGGCTGGTGGCCACAATTTGAGGAGTCTGGCGTGGTAAGTGAGGGCATGTTTCTCATCACTTGTGGCGACGAGAGGACCAGGGCTTGGACAGCCAGACAGGCAGTCACATCCAGAGGCGACATCCAGTATGTTATGTTGGAGGGAGAGGATATCCCCAAGATGATTCGGGTATCAGTTTGGGTGCCAGGTAAGAGGTGTCCATTGGAGAGATTTCTGGAACGCTTGGCGGGGCAAAATCCTGGTCTGCGTTCAGATTTTTGGAGAGTCCTTAGCTCCTTCGAGAAGCATAAAGGTATGTGGATGGTGTTCTTTATAGATCCCCATTCACTCCGGATTCTGGAGGAGAAGGAGTGGAGACCTTATTACGAGCTAACCCGGATTACCTTCAAAAGGAAGGAGGAGAAGCAACGAGGCCAGCCTGGCAAGGAGGAGAGTGGAGGAAAGTAGCCTGCTCATGTTCAGTGTGTATCAATATAACACACACAGGAGCAGGGAAGTCGTGGCGGAGATGGCTGAGGTCATAAGGGAAACACCCATGATGGTAGGTTTAATACAGGAGCCCTATACCATCCGAGGTGGCGTGGTTGGATGGGGTGGTATGGGCTTGAGAACATTTTATGATTGTAGAGCAGAAGGCCCAGGACTTGTGTTCTGGCGTCTAAGCATATGGAGTGTTCAATGTTAAGAGAGTTTTGTTCTAGATACTTGACGGTAGTTTCGATCAGGATAGGAGAGGTATTAGGCAGACTGGTCTTGGCGTCGGCCTACCTACCCTATGATTCAGAGGAGCCACCACCTGGCCGGGCAGTGGAGCGTCTGGTGGATTGGTGCGAGAAGGAGAACCTGTCACTGCTGGTTGGATTCGACACCAACTCACACAACACGTTGTGGGGAAGTAGCGACACCAACCGGCGCGGGGTGTCACTGGCGGAGTTTTTGGTAAGTAGAAACCTTTTTCTTTTAAATAGAGGTAAAAAACCTACCTTTGTTATTAGGAATAGGGAAGAAGTGATAGATATTACGGTGGCTTCCAGGCAATTTTTGTCCTGGACGACAGGTTGGGAGGTTATGGATGACTGGACGTTGTCCGACCATAGAGCCATTAGTATCACCCTGCGCCTTGAGATGGGAGAGGTGAAGAAGTTTCGAAATCCGAGAAGAATTGACTGGGGTAGATTTACCTCGGCCTTGAGAAATGAAGGTTGGGTCCGGGTAGAGCGCCGGCTGAGGGGAAGAACCTGGATCAGAGAGTGGATTGGACCACTCGCACGATTGTTCGCACTTATGAGACTTCTCGCCCTGAGCATGAGGTATTGCCTAGGAAGATCCAGTGGTGGACGGCCCGATTAAATGCCTTAAATAGACAGATGAGGCGGTTAAGGAGGAAGGCTAGGGGGAGTAACGCGGAGGAGGATTGGGAAAGGTTTACTCAGGCCAAGCGAGAGTATAAAAGAGAGATCCGGAGATCGAAGAGAGTCTCTTGGAGGACCTTCTGCGAAACCCTGGAGGGGGAACAGGAGGTAAACCGAGTTTGTAGGTTTTTAGGCAAGAGGGGGGAGTTGTCGTTGGACAGTATTAGGAAGCCTGATGGACAGATCACCCATAACCATAATGAGGTGTTACGGGTGATGCTGGATAGACATCTACCGGATAATGTGAAGTACGTTGGAGGGTGCGTGGGTGCCTTACCTGACGTACAGGAGTAGACTTACAGGGTAAGGAGTTGGCAAGTAAAGTGGTTGCTTTGAGGGCGAGTTGGGTATTCGCTACTTTTAGTAAATTCAAGTCGCCGGGTATGGATGGTCTGTACCCGATGTTGATTCAGGAAAGTTGGAACATGTTCGGAAGCACATGGGTAGAAATACTGAGGGACAGCCTAAGTTCGGGCTACATCCCTCGGGCTTGGAGAGTTAGTAGGGTCGCGTTCATTCCAAACCGGGGAAGTTGGATTATCTAGACCCTAAAGCTTATAGGCCAATCAGCCTCGCGTCCTTCATGTTGAAGGGCTTAGAGAGGTTGGTGGACTTTTTCTTAATGGAGGATTGCGACATAAAGAGTACCTTTCACGGGAACCAGCATGCCTATTTGGCGGGGAGATCAACGGAGACTGCGCTCCATAATTTGGTGGGGAGAACTGAACATACGTTGGAGTCTAAAGAGTACGCGCTGGGATGCTTCTTCGATATTGAGGGGGCATTCGACAGCGTGGCCCATGATAGAATCAGAGTGTTATTGGTGGAGAGGGGTGTGGATGGGACTCTGGTTAGATGGATAGCTAACCTCCTGACTTCGAGGATTGTTTATTCTCGTTGGGAGTTGCGGAGAGAAGGGTGAAAGCTAGCAGGGGCTTTCCCCAAAGAGGGAGTTTGTCTCCTCACTAATGGTGTCTCATCGTTGATGAGCTACTTTGGGAGATGAACCGTAGGGGATTTTACCTGCAGATGTACTCTGATGATGGGGTAATCTTAATCACAGGGAGGCATCTGAGTGTGGTGTGTGACGATGCAGTCGGCGTTATCTTACGTGGAGCAGTGGTGCAGGAACTATGGCTTGTCCGTCAACCCGGACAAAAGCTCTTTAGTTCTCTTTACTTGGAAGAGGAAACTGGAAAGGCTAAGGAGACCTAGGCTCTTCGCTAAGGAATTGCAAATTTGCAGAGAGGTTAAATACTTGGGGGTCCTCATCAACAATACGTTGAATTGGCGGGCTCACATTGAGTATGTTTGTGAGAAGGGACAGAAGGTTTTCTGGCAGTGCAGGAGACTAGCGGGTTAATCCCCGAGGTATCCACTGGATTTACGAGAAGCTGGTGAAGCCAAGGATACTCTATGCCGCAGTGGCATAGTGGTCTGGTTCCTTGGTGGGGAGGAACAGCAAGAAGCTGCTAGGAGTGCAGCGCACGGCCTGTTTGGCCATCAGTGGCGCGATGAGAACGACACCGACGGTGGCATTGGAGATGCTGCTGGGGCTAACCCCTCTTCAGTATGTGGTAGTGGGAGAAGCGATGAAAGGGTACCTCAGAATGAGGTGCAAGGGAGAATGGGTGAGAACCTTCCGGGGGGATCACACTAGGATCGAGGAAAAAATTTGGCGAGTAAACCGATTCTTGCTATCCAAACTTGATGAGACGAGCAAGAAATGGGGATTTGAGAGAGATTATGAGATTACGATTGGCAGTATAGGAGATGATAATCTTACGAGGCCAACGGAGTCGGGCAGCGGCATTATTCGTTGCTATTCAGATGGCTCTAGGCAGGAGGGCACTGGCCTGTCGGGGGCGGGAGCCTGGTTTCAGGAACTGGATAAAGAGAGTTCGGTGGCCTTGGGTGGCTTGGCCACTGTTTTTCAGTCTGAGGTGGTGGGCATCATTGAATGCTGCCACCTGGTGGGGGAGTGGCAGGGAGAGTTCAAGGAAGTGCGGATTTTCTCGGATAGCCAGGCCGCACTAAGGGCTTTGAGTAAGCCTTGGTGGAGTTCGAAATTAATGGGAGAATGCAGGAGAAGGCTTAATGCTTTAGCTCGGAGGGGTAAGGTGCGCCTCTATTGGATACCCGGACATGCGGGAATAGAGGGCAATGAGAAGGCAGATCAGTTGGCTAGGGAGGGATCATCATAACCATTCTGTGGTCCCAAACCAGCCCTGGCTGTCACAAAGACGTTTCGTGACAAACAGATTAGACTCTGGGAGACGAGAGTTTTGGAGAAACGCTGGGGGGACACGCAGGGGTGCCTCCAAGCCAAAAGATTTATAAAGACAAGTAAGCAGGGAACTTCGGAGTATCTCCTGTCCCTCAGTAGGATGGGTCTGAGGACTTTGGTAGGGATAGTGAACGGACACACTTGGGTGTCCAGTCACTTGTTTAATATAGGGAGGACGTCCAGTCCCATTTGTCAGAACTGCGATGACGGAGTTAGGGGAACGGTGTACTACTACTTATGTCAGTGTCCCCGTTTCGCTGGAACTAGGTTTCGTGTATTTGGGAGGGCACCGCTCTCGCAGAATTGCCTGGGCGAGTTAGAGTTTAGGGATATCTTGGGATATTGTAGATT